>JBBMOC010001697.1:0-10564 GCA_037975185.1 Centropyge bicolor
CATAGGTGACATTGTCAAGGGTCTTCACATGGATGCTGTTGAGGACAAGAGTGTTGTCCAGGATAAAGATGCGGCTCTGAACCTCCTGAGAGAACTGGCCACTCTGCCCGAGACCGAGGGCGAGAGGAGGGCCCACCTCTTCCACAAACTTGTCACCATGATCCGTGGAATGAAGACTGAGACCCTGACTCCCGCCATTCCTGAGGCTCTTGCTGTGTCCCGTGTCCTGACCTACCAGGTTCTGGCCCAGTGTGGAACCCCTGAGTGCAGCAGTGCCATCATGCAGATCCTCAGGACTTTTGACAGCTCTTCCCTTGAAGTTGATGCGAGTGTTTTTGCCTTGGGACTCGTCTCCAATCCCTCTGCCCTCCTGATCAATGACATGCTTGAGATGGCCAAATACAAGCCCAGCAAGCCCATCATGTACGCCCTGAGCAATGTTGTCAAGAGGTGAGTGAAGTTAACCACACTTGATGCCAGGTTAAATATCTTAACAATATTTCAGCAGGCATTGTTCCTCTTTGTGTACAACAAGATATACAAGCTTTGAATTCTAAATATTGTTTTTTTTAAAAAAAAAACAGGTTTTACAAGGCTGAAAGAAAAATGATCCCGGAGATTAACTCTGTTGCTGAGTTCATGGCAGCCCAGTTGGGTGACTGTTCTGGTGATAAGGACAACACTTTCATGACACTGAGGGTAGGTATCTCAACCAAGTGCTCAAAATTTAAAGGAATGACAGGGTCAATGAGTAGAAACAAGAGTAGAAAAATTTTTTTATATACAGTCCATGATTCTGCCCAATGAGGAAATGATTACTTGTGTTTTGATTCTAGGTTGTTGGAAACATGGCTCCAGCTGTGGTGCCTGCCAGTCCAGCACTCAGAGCTGCTGTGATCCAGTGTGTGAGCCAACCAGCAGCTTCCCCACATGTGCAGCAGGCTGCCATTCAAGTGTACAGGCTGACTCCCGTCCCAGAAGAGGCAAGTCAAATTATTGAAAAGTTTTGATGCGTTATCAGAATAAATGCACTTTATGCTCATTTTACTGATCTCTTTTGGTTACAGGCCAGAGAGGTTCTCATGCAGGTGCTTTTGGACAGTGCCAGCCCCATGCAAAAGCGTATTGCTGCATATCTAGTACTGATGAAGGATCCCCAGCCCACTGAACTGGCCCAGTTGACTGATGCCTTGACCAAGGAGCAGGATATACAAGTCAAGAGCTTCGTGATCTCCCACCTTACTAATATTTTGTCCTCATCTGAGCCAGAGACCCAAGAGTAAGTGAAAAGCAGTTTCAGCTTCAAATTTATATTTTTCAAATGTGTTGTTTCACTACATGTTGAGAAGGTGTCCTGATTTGATCACCTTCAATGGATTAATTGTAAAAAAAAAAAAAAAAAAAATTCTTTCCACAGACTGAGACAGAAGATTCGTGATGCCCTGCAGGGTAATGAGATTGGACCCATCATGGACCCAATCAAGTTCTCTCGCAACTACAAGATCGGCTCTGTGGTGGGCAACATGATCTTTGAGGGTACCAGCTACTTGCCCAAGGAGGTCATGCTTGAAATGACTCTGAAGGCATTTGGCTACGACATTGACATGATGGAGGTAAACACTTACATTTAATTTAACATTTAATGGAAATTGAGCTATGAGACAAATTCAAGAAGAAAATGTGCAGTTTGTAAGTAATAATTTTGTCACCATTACAGATTGGTATGGAAGGCAAAAGATTTGAGCCAACTGTTGATGCCCTGTTTGGAAAGAATGGATTCTTCCCTGACACTGTCATGAAGTCAATGTACTTCATCTCTGACAACATGCCGCTCAAAGTCAACAGGATCCTGCAGGATATGCTGCCTGCTATGAAAAAGGACAGAATGAAGAGACAGGTACTCAGATAAATCTGTTATGTATATTTTAAATGCATTAAATATCTGATAAGAAAGTTTGGATTTTTTTTTTAGAACCACAATGAATTTACTGATATTGTATGGACATTTACATGTGCAGGCCTCTCAGAACTTGATGAGGGAGATTGGGCGCAACCTCAACAAACTGGTGAGGGACCTGAAGACCATACCATCTCCAGAGGCAATGGTTTATCTGAGACTTCTGGGCAATGAACTGGGATATCTGAGAACCAATGAAATCACAGAGATGGCCTACTCCGCTGCCATGATGATTGACAACATGTTAAAGATGTTCCCTACTGATGTAATAATACCTTATTTTCATTTAAAATATTTGACTATTTAATTATTTATCATTTGAGTAACATTTGTGTTTTTATGTTTTTTTTCTACCACAGGTAATGAAGGCACTGATGACCAAGTCTGACAACACATTCTTTGCTCACTACATCTTCCTGGACAATGAATTGTTCCTGCCTACTGCCACTGGTGTGCCTCTGAGGATTGCACTCTCTGGTACTTTCACCCCTGGCATCAAGGGTGGACTTAAGATTTCTCCTGACACGGTAATTATCTTTAAAATTCTTTCCAAAACCGTGTTTTAAAGATAACTCACAGTATGTTTTTCTATTACACACAATCAATACAATAAACTGCCTATGTCTACTGTGTTTCCACAGAGCGAAGTTACCTTCATGCCCTCTGCTGGTATTGAGTTTGTAACTCGAGTTGGCTCCCACATGCCTGAATTTGCCAACTCTGGATTGGAGATGCACACCAACATTTTCCACGAAAGTGGGCTCGATGTCAAGATTTCCATGGGACGTGACAATGTCAAGCTGACCATCCCTACTCCAAAGAAGCCAACAAAGCTCATCAAAATGACGTAAGTGAAGAAAAAATTTTCAGGTATTAGCTATTTTCTCCAACCTAAATACAGGATACAGGGGACAAGCATAAAGTGGGCAATGATATTTAACAATGGAAAGTTTAAAAACAGATGTGTGTAGTTTAAGTGCAACAGTACTTTTTTCTGTGTAATCATGACCTCAGATCTTAGTTTTAAAATTTACAATTTAACTTTGTTACATTTAAAATTTAGAAACAACCTGGTGGCAGTGACTGGATCAGAGGAGAAGACCATCCCTCCTATGGTGATGGACAGGGTTGATGTTAGTGAATGCACTCCTGTCTTTGCTGGAATGAAATACTGCACTGCTCTGCAGTACACTGACGCTTTCTCTCAAAAGACATCCCCTTACTTCCCCTTTACTGGAGACAGCAAGTAAGCAAGACTTTATACACCAGCAACAAATAATCTTTTTAATATATTACTTGTACCTAATATAAACATGATCTAATTAACTTATCTAAACAGATTTGCTGTGGAGCTCCATCCCACTGGTGAGGTCACTGAGTACACAGCCACTGTTGCCTACGAGCTCCTCAGGGAGGGAGAAGAGGGCCGGCAAAAAGTTGACTCTGTGAACTTTATTCTGAGGGCTGAAGGTAACCAACAATATTAAAAAAAATATTCCGGATTCATCACTAACTCAATTTGGAAAAGCTCTTAAGCTTAGTGGAGTTTTGTAATAATAATTGATTGATTGGCCAACAACAGGTGCAGAGCCCACTGAAGCTAGAGCCATCATGAAATACAACAGAAGGAAAAATGTCATCACAGCCGACATCCAAATCCCTGACTATGATGTGGAGGCTGGACTGAGGCTGGGTGTTGTTGATGGAAACACCAAGGGCAAAGGAACTCACTCTATCTCTCTGGACTTGATAAACAAGAACATCCCTCAGCTCTCTCTGGTTGGCCGTGCCAAGTAAGAAATCAACCATAGTTCCTCATGAAATAACATTATTGTCACCCATAGAAATTGAGAGTTTGTTAACTCACTGTTACATTTTTCAGTCTGAAGGCCATGAAGGAAGGTATGCTGCAAGTCCGACTTCTTGTCCCCTCAATCAATGCTGATGCCACTGTCACAGCTAACCTGAAACGTGAAGAAGAATTGGAATTGGAGCTTAAGAGTGACATCAGCGTCATGGCTGCCACCTCTGAGCAGAAAATCGCACTGAAATATGGTAATGTCATTTTGTCAGTTACCCTTTCCTTCAGAATACTACAACAATTCAATAACGATTCATTTGATACTTGTGTACTTCTTAGACTGGTGCATATAAACCAGGGTCACATAAACATAAACATCGCTACATCAGAAATTCTCAGAATTGTTAAATTAATAAAAACAAAATAATTTATGGGACCCAAAATGTGGAGCCCAAAACCAATCACATGACATTGTTGGCCATATAAAGGTGACTTAGTTTGAGGAGGTAATCCTGTCTCAGGATTCATTTTATTGTACTCCAATTTTTCAGATGCCAGCAAGATGGAGGTTGAGTTCAAGTCTGATGTGAACACTGACACCACCAGCTTGACACATTCCGATATGATTGAGAAGTATGGCAACGAACTTCTTGACATGCAGGTGGGGGACACCGACATGAAGGTCCGTCACATCTTCAAGAAGTTTGTGGAGGTACGATTCTTGGATTTAACCATCATTCAGATTTTCTTCTTCAAAAACATGAACCGTGCATAAAACACTGTCTTTTGTTCTTAGGCAGCAAACAACTACATGGAAAAGTATGGTGCTGATATCCCTTACATTCAGAACTTCAGAGTACCTGATATGCCTGAGATTTCTCTGCCAGAGACACTGTTCCTGAATACGTAAGTGTGAACAACAGCATGATAAATGTTTAAATTATGTGAATATTTTTTTCAAAACATTTATGCACTGAACATTTGTCTTGTTAACAGTGAGGCAAAGGCTGTCTACCACTTCAACGATGAGCGCTTCACCATTGCTGTCCCTCTTCCACTTGGAGGAAAGTCAACAGTAGAGCTTAACTTCCCACCAGTTTTGACCACGCCTCACATGTCTATACCTGAGTTTGGACTGGAGATTGTCTCTATGGAGATTCCTATCCCAGAGCTTGTTGTACCTGAGAGTGTTACTCTGTCTGTTCCTCTTTTTGGCAAAGCTGAAGTTTCAACTCTCATGAGGAGTAATCTATACAACATGGAGGCCTCAATGGCTGTCGGCAAAGATGTTGTGGAGACACCAAGCTACTCAGCTAAGTTTGATGTGAAAGGAACTTCCCCAATTGACATCCTCTCAGTAAAGATTGAAGGTATGTCATATTTATTTCATTAATGCATTTAGAATGTACATTGTTATCTTTAACTCGCAATTAAAACTTTACTCTTATAAGCAGTTATATTAATGTTCTGTTTATTATATACAAGCAAATTAATCTCAGAGGGTTTTTTAAGATCTGTTATCAATCATCTTTTCCTTTGTTGTGTGTCATTTAGGATCTGGAATGTTGGCCACCACCGATTCCATCAAGGCCCATTTGAAAAGCTCTTTAGCCCATAAATTCATTGAAGCCAGTTTTAGTGTTGTTGAGGATGCATCAATCACAGACAAAATCAATTTCAGATCAAACAGCAAGATTGAAGCCACAAGCCCATTTGGTCTCAATATTGTTGTTGAACACAATGCTATGACAGGATTCAACACTGAAGAAATCTCTGCTGATAGCAACTTTGCGGGAATGGTCAAGGCTGGACCCATGTATGGCAAGACCACTGCGACTCAGTCATTCGCCATCTTCCCATTCAGGCCAGAGGCAAAGATAGATTCTACAGTTCAGTTTGACTCCACTATTGTCACGGCTGACAACACAATTGCAGCAACTCTTGCCAATGGTGAATTCTCACTTGTGTCTACCACCAAGGCCTTTGAAGACAGCTTGACCCATGTTGCTGAGCTTTCCTTCAAAGACAGCAAGCTGTCACTCAATTGTGATGCAAATGCCTTTGCTCTTGGTATGAAGATCCACAACCTCGCTGAAGTCTCTGCTGGTGCAGGTGAAGTTGTCATGAGAATGGAAACAAACGCAGACCACTCTGAAAACCGTGTTTACTCTCTGCTGACTGCCTCTCTTGATGTCAATGGTCTGGCAGTAAACAGCGATGCCACTGTGAATTTCCTGGAAAATGAGGCCACTCACAAGGCTACTCTGAGAATGAACAAGGACGGTTTGACCACAAGTGGAACAACCACCCTCCAGAGCCCCCTGGCCTTGGAAAACACCTTCAATGCTGGGCTTGATGCTTCAAGGGCCACTCTATCCATTACAAACAAGGCTGCAATGCGTGACATCAAGGTTGATAATGCCAACACTCTGACCATTACTCTCTCTGGTCTTGACTTCGACTCAAAGGCTGAAGCCACCACAAGTGAATATGCCTCTTACACTCATGATATCACCATCGGCCTGAAACCCTACACCGCCTCTGCAAATGTCAATAACAACTTGAAAGTTTTGGGAGCCAACTTCGTTAATGAGGCTCAGCTGCAGGCAGAGCTGTTCAAGATGGACCTCGCTGGAAGCCTGAAAGCCATGTATGGTGAGGAAGAGATCAAGCACACCTATCAGATCAATTATGCTGATATGACTGCTAATGCAAAATGCAGCACCACTGGAAAAGTCTTTGGAACTCACATGAACCACAACACTGAGCTTGAAGTTGTTGGTCTTGCTGCCAGGATTACCAATGATGCTCGCTTCAACTCGCAGCCAATGCGCTTTGACCACAGCATCCGTTGCAGTATTGTGCCTTTTGACTTCAACCTTGATGCCATTTTCAATGCTGATGGAGACGTTATCATGTATGGAAAGCACAGTGCCCTGCTCTACGGCAAGTTCCTCCTTAAAGCACAACCCCTGGCCTTTGCTAGCTCACATGAATGCAGAGCATCACTATCCCAGCAGCTAGATAATGGGTTTTCCCTTGAGACCACATTTGACAACAAGATGGATAATGTTCTGTCCCTCCAAGAGCAGAAGACCAGTTTTACAATGAAGTCTAAAATGAATGAGCATGCCTTTAATCAGGACATGAGTGTTTACAACACTGCTGAGAGAACTGGAATTGAGGTTTCTGGAACCATCATCACAAACATCCTCAACACAGACTCCACAGAAAACCAGGAATTCACCATCTCTGGCTTCCTCAAGTATGACAAGAGCACAGATAGTCATATAATTCAGTTCCCTCTAATTGAAAATCTGCCTGTCTTCTTGGAAAGCATCAAGGGCTTCATTGTAAATATTGCAGAGGCAGTGCAAGACTTCATCAACGATGATGAGATAAGGGGTAAACTCCAGGCTCTTCCCCAGCATGTAAGTGACTTCATTTCTCAACTGAATATAGAAGGTAAACTTACTAATCTCAAGCAGTATTTCAATGATTTTACCCAAGAATATGTCATATCCATGGAAGATGTAGAAGCATCTTTGAGAAACCTGAAGTTTAGTGTTGAGACACTGCTGGCTGATCTCACTGTTAACATCCAAAACTTTGTTGGTATGATGAAGGAGATTATTGTTAGTGGCACCCTGCCGGAAACTCTCATTCAAATGATCCAGCAGCAGCTGAATGCCATTAATGAGGAGTATGATATCAAGGCTATGGTTGTGTATGTGATTGATACCATGAGGGAGATGATCCAGCAGATTGACCTGGAAAAACTGAAGGGCAGCAGCATTGCATTCCTGCATGATATTGATACAAATTATGAAATCAAGGCTAAACTACAGACAATCATGAGTGACATGAAACAAATAATTGAGACCTTTGATATGCAGAGATTTACTGCTGAGCTGAAGAGATACATTTCCTCCATCAACTTTAAAGTTCACATTGATGAAATAGTGAGTCATATTCCGACAGAGATTTTCAGTGATATAACAGATTATTTCAGGGAAATGATTCGGGATCTTGACATTCTAGGTAAGATCAACACCATTTATGGCAAGATGAGAGAGTTGATTGTAAAGTTTGAGGCTCACAAAAAAGTTCAAGCAATCTTTGAACAGCTTGTGGATCTCATCAAGCAGTTCAGAGTGAAGCAAACCATGAGAGCTGTAGCCAAAATGGTGAAGGATGCAGACATCCCTACCAAGTTTTTGGAAGTCTTCCAGGGCGCTATCAATTACTTGAAAACAACTGATGTTATGGATATAATTTCACAGTTAAATGTATATATTGGTGTTATTGAGCAGAAATTGAATACATTTGAGTATAATGACTTTGTGGATCAGGCCAATCGAATGATAATGATAAACACTGCTCATGTGAATGGCCTGATAAGGTCTCTTGAAATCCCCCGGAAACTTGAGGCAACAAGAGATTTTGCTAATTTTGTCTTATCCTCTGTTCAGGGTTCTGTGGAACAACTGAGAGAATTCAAAATTGCAGAATATATCAGAATTGTCAAGGATATCTTTGACAGGGCTGTGTTAAGTCCTCTTAAGGAATTTGCTGAAATTATAAAGCAGAAAATTGCAAAGCTGGATGCAAATGCTGAAATGACTTCTTATCTGCAGTTGGCAAGAAAGTCCTTCACTGAGTTCATAACTATTGCCACTGATTTGTTCACCAGTATGGTTGAGATCATTAAGAAGGTGGCACCTCAGCAAAAAATTGTCAGTGAAGTATATCAGATCATTGAGGGACTCATTACTGGACTTAAGAAAGCTGACCTGCACATGCCATCCTTCACCATCCCTCTCACTAATCTTGTTGTGCCTTCCATGAAGTTCAGCATAGATAAGCTTCACCAGTTTGAAATCCCATCACAGCTCGACATCCCTGAGTTTACTATCTTAGACTTCCACACTGTGCAAGCCACCACCATCTCAACTGATGACATTAAACAGGCAATCATTGATTTGATTGATTTTGTTCTCAACTTTGAGATGAAGATGTTTGATATGGGTGCTTCATTTGGAGAACTGACTATGAACTACCTTCCTGCCCTGCCTCAGTTTTCACTTCCTGAGATCACTATACCTGAGTTCTCCTTTCCCACTCTTCCTCATGTTCCAGCAGAGAAACTTGTCGTGACTCTTAAACTCCCAACAGTTAAGCTGCCAGTCATTCCCAGTGAGATCATGATTCCAAAATTTGGTAAACTGAGTTATGAGTTAAGAGTAAACTCCCCTATCTACACTATTAGGAATGCTGCTAATGTCCATAGTTCTCTTGATGTAAATGAGACACCTCAGCTGACAGCATTTCTGACTTCCCAAGGAACATCTCTCAGCTTTGAAATCCTTAACTTCAAACTGGATTCCACTGCTCGTATTGCTTTTCTCAAGGATACTCGTGTGATTGCTGCGGAGACCCTTAAGTTCACTCACAATTTTCTTGCATTGGACCACCATGCATCTGTGACCTTTTATGACTTCACAGCCCAGGCCTCAGCCAAGACCACAGTAAATGTCACCACAGAACCTTACATCGCTGAACTTTTAAATGAAGCTTTCTTAACTACCAAGGGTGGTTTATCTGCTACTGTTGACACTTCCTATAAACATGTCGTGAACCTCCCTATCTTGGGTGTCACTGGTGAGGCATCTGTAACTCAAAAAACTGTTGCCCGCCAGGAAGGTTCCTCTATTACAATAACTGTTGGAAATCAGGGTACTACCACCTTCAATTCTCATGATAGTATCCACAAGAGCGACCTGCAAGTCACGGTCAATCCAAGTACAGTTAAATTTACGTTGAGCAGTGACACAGATACATACCTTTTAAAGACAAGACAGACCCTGAGTGCTGACTATGTCATCTTCAGCTATTTCAAATTTGATATTCGCTCAGAAGCAGAAGGGCCCACAATCAAAAACAGCCTTTTAGTGGGATCAGTAAATGCCAATCTGCATGATATGAGGCTTGAGCTGAAGGCAACCCATAGCACAGATTTAATTGGTATTGTCAATGGAGCCCTATCCAATGTAATAGATATTGCTCTTGCCCCCAAAGAGGCTGTGTTCAACTTTCAGAATAAGGGAAACACCAAGGTCAGTTTTAATGATGCTCTGATGGCCAAAATTGATCTACAAAATGATTACTCTGCAACCTTCAGACCGGACACACAAACTATGAACACTTTAGCTCTGGCCCGTCTAAATCAATACAAACTTTTCTGGAACTTGACTGTAGAGAATAATGAGAGGAAGGCTGCCATCCTTGCTGCTGTAGAAGGGGAAGCAAACCTTGATTTCCTGACTAGGCCCATCAGCATTCCTGAGTTTGAAATTCCATTTGTTGATTTACATACCCCAGCTATCAGTGATCTTCACTTGTATGAGCAGACTGGACTGAGGAACATTTTGACTACCACTGAGCAGACTGTGAATGTGGATGCCAAGATTGTTTACCAGAAAAGCCAGGCTGCCCCCCTTGTTGACATGATGGGTCTGATCCAGATTCCCTCTGTGGGTAACTTGATCACAGAACTGTCTCTCAAGTCTGCCATCATTAACCTGAATGTCAATGTTGGGATGTATGCTGAGGATGATCTGGTGTTCCGCCTGGGAGCTACCACAGCCTCTGTGTTTGAGAGTCTAAAAGCCAAACTTGATGGCACTACCAGTCTGACCACCAAGAGAGGAATCAAATTGGCCAATTCCCTGTTCCTTGAAAATCGTCACATTGAAGGCACTCATGACAGCACCATCAGTATGAGTACTGAGACCTTTGAAACTGCT
>JBBMOC010001698.1:0-10559 GCA_037975185.1 Centropyge bicolor
AACCTGCAATGATGGACGGCAGTGAGGTCACATCACTCCACACAGCCGCCTGTTTCACTCAGGCTGTGAGAGGCCAGAGAAGCTATTACTCTCTTAATCCAGCCACAGACCTCACGGGTCATGAAAAAATATTGGTTGCTGAAAATGTATCATGGTATCTGTAGGAACATCTGTATTTTAGTGGCACACAGTTCCTGGAGTCTTCACCGTCTTCACACGTTATTCCTTTCACAATCAATTAGTGTGTGTTTGTGCACATCATTAGTCAGTGCAGTGGGGAAGAACAGGCCCATGTGTCACACAGGCCAGGTTTGACAGATGTCACACAGTCCCCAAAATGTTTAGTTTAGAGTTGAGACAATAAGTCTGTTTCCGCCTGAGTGTGTTACTTGGTTTGAGGAAAACCCGGATGCAATGTTTATTCCTCCTCTAAAGTTTCTCAGATACTCTGGACACGTATGGTATGGTAATGTTGTTGCATCTGTTCTTCTTCTCCTCTTCCCCTGTGATGTTGATACCCGTTCTCTCTTATTTTGTGACTGCTTTCACAAAGGTCCAGTTGGGGTATAAAACAGTTTGGCCTTCCTGGACTGCAACACACAGATTGAAGAGGACAGGAGTCTTCACATCGAGGTGTGTAGAAAACCAACACCCACAGACCAATACCTGGTCTTTGACTGCCATTCCCTGGATCTCAGAGTCATCAGGACCTTGAAGCACTGAGCTGAGAGCATCCCCACAAGTGAACAGACCCAATAGGAGGGGAAGCACTTAAAGAATGCACTCAAAGCTTGTGGATACCCCAACTGCTGGCATCAATGACGTAGCTAATGACTCCCCAGAGGTATAAGCACCTGGGTCTCCATTCCAGTCAGTCAGAACCGAAGACGCTTCTCAGATGAGAAGTCATACGTCTTGAAGAACCTTCAGCAAGTCCAGTTGCCTTTGGTTCAACTTCCACTTAAACACTAATTAAACACTAAAAAAGTAGTTTTACTGTTATGCTGTTTATTTTTGGAAACAGGCAAATTCCTCTTAGTTTATTCCCATTCACTCTGATTTGAAACAACCTTGGCATAAAGTGTGAAAGCATCTTATTTTTTACTTCATTCAACAACTGTGCAGTTTTTAAGTCCACCCAATCTCTAACTTTGAGACCATGTGAGTTTATCATGAATATGTTGGTTGGTTCATGGTAATCAGCTCTATTTACAATTCTTATATCTCTTTTCTGTAGTATAAAAATTAAATTGTGATTATTACCTCTGCCACAGAGGTTATGATTTCAGTTTGGTTTGTTTGTCTGCTTGTCAGCAAGATTTAAAAAAACCAGTGGCTGGATTTTCAGGAAACTGTAGAGGGCGCAGTATGCAGCATAACACATCAGCCTTAAATCCTTCAGAGGTGTTCACTTGCATTGAGTTCTCGTGATTGTAAAGGCCAGAGCAAATGATCCACATCATTTTCAGACTCATCACACTATTGAATGACCCCTTGTGCCCTGTGGATGAGTCATCATGAGTCATCCTGAAAGAGATCATGAGGAAAGAAATGTTTCATCATAGGAAAAAGGTAATCACTCAGAACAACCTTGTATTGATTAGCAGTGACCCCTCACAAGAGGAGAAGTGGACCTAAACAATTTATGTGTGTGTGTCAGCCTGTGTGTGAGTGAGATGGCGCACCACATTTCCCATCCTTAGTTTCCCTTTACCAACTCAAATGGGTCAAAAGTCCAGTATTCGTTTAATATATGTTTCTATGCTTGCAATTTAGAAGTATATTGATTAAGACATGGCCATTTGTTTATGAATTCCTCTCACACCTGATGAGCCAAAACAAAAAATAATTCATATTTATAGTATTTTTCCTGTTACTCACATCATGACGCACTTAGCCTTCATCAATGCTTAACCCTCGTTTCCGGTTTCCTAAAGTTTAATTTTTCTCCTGGGACCGCTCCCTTTCAGCCGCCCACGCGTCATCTCCTCCGTCCATAGGTGCTTCCGCTTTTCAGTCACGCCTCTTAGCCAATGACAAGACTGAATGAGGTCAAAGAGGCGGCGCATGGTGTGTTTTGTTGGTTGTCAAATTAACAGTCGGAAACATTGAAAAGTTGCGTCTGTGAGTGTGTGTGAACTGACCACTAATTCACAGAGGAGAGGAACCTGCGAGGCCTCGGAGAAATACAGGTATTTGTTTTATTAGCAGTTAAAATTCGCGTCTTTATTACTCAAGGCTATCCACGATGTGTTTAAAAGAGACGTTTAATGAGATACGTCAAACATTATTAAGAAATTTAAAAAGAACTAAAATCGTACAAGATGGCGCAGCAGGTGGTCGCTTCGGTACCCCGCTCTCTAGTGTTTACTTTCTCAGGGTTTAGGAGGAAAAAATGCCTTAGTCTAGTAGTTGTATGTAAGTACAGAGAGCATAGTGAAACCGAAGTCAAATTGTATGTGTACAGATACCTGGGCAATAGCACTGATTCTGATCATATGTGTGTACGTGTGTGTTTAAATATATTTCCAGGAGTTCGTGCTTTCACCTCACAAGTGGACGTTGCATTAAAAAAACAGCGAGTCATCATGGCTAAGGATGGATGTGCCCTCCTCTGCAAATATATCCTCATCTTTTTCAACGTCATCTTCGGCGTAAGTCTGTCAAATTATGAGGGAAATAAAATCATCACTATATATATATATATATATATATATATATATATATATATATATATATATATATATATAAGAAGTCAGATTAAAAGATGTTACAGTGTAGTTCAGTTTTGCCACATTAGGCACAGGCGACAGGATATTGTCTTCATTTCCTTGAATTTGTAATAGGATACCTGTCAATGGTTAACGATATACTGCCCGCATGGAGAGTCAACAAGATGTGAGAAGGTCAAATAAGGACACGCTTTTTCATACACACCCTGTTTTGATCCCCTTTTCTTGTATTTGCGTTTCTCATGTGCTGTCTTGTTAGCTGTTGCATTGTGCTACAGTGTGTTTTTTGCTCTTTGCTAAAATGGTTCCTGTTGTTTACCTAGCGAAGTGCACAATGAGACCAACTGTAGGTCTCATGCACTTTGTTCTCTCAAAGAGCAATTTAAGTGGCATGTTATAAATCAGGTTTATTGGCACCCAAGGAATTTGCCTGGCAATAAAATCTGTGTAGAGCATACAGTGGGTTTCTAAAATCAAGGAGCTGGACAGTTTTTGTAGATTTGTGCATGAAAAAGTCCTCTACAACGTGAATAAAATATCTGACATCTGATGAGAAACCTTGTAACCAGGAAAGTTGGTGTGCTGTACACTCATGTTGTGGTTTTGTTTTACTTCTCTGTTTTGACAGGTGGTGGGATTTGCCTTTTTTGTTATTGGCATGTGGTTGAGGTTCAACAGTGGCACCAGAGGCATGTTCGAATCAGGGGACCTCAAATCAGGCCCATTTGTTATGGGTCAGTGCATATGTTACTCAAATTTGTGTGACGTCTAAAAGAAATGCGCATGAAGATATGTTGCCTGTGATACATATTTTAATCACAGATTTGTGTGTCTCTCTCTTTTTCATCAGCTGTGGGTGTGCTGATAGGTCTTGGGGTAGTGTTGCTGATTATGGTGGCATTTGGACTCTATGGTACCTGCAAAGAGAACCCATATGCTCTGCAAGTGGTGAGATGTTTTTTCTTCACACAGTAACTTCCTTGTAAAATGGGTCAGAGCCAAGCTACTTTTCCTGTTTAATTACAATAGCCTGCTTCCCACAATGGATGTACTGTAACTACTGGTGAAGTGCTAAATGAACTGTTGATCTGAAAAATATTTTGACAGTCAGTCAATTAGTACAACTGTAAGGCTAATACATAGCAGTGAGTAAAAAATGCTGGTCAGTCCTGGTAGTGGAAAGTAACTAAGTACATTTACTCAAGTATATAGTTAAGTAAAATATAAAGGTACTTGCATTTTTCCATTTTATTTTATTTTATCATTTTTACTACATTTATTTGATCAATTTAGTTACTTTACAGATTCAGAGATTAATACAAAATAGTGTCAAAATACAATATGATACATTATTATAGATTAAGCTACACAGCAGTATAATTCATTTTGAATGAAGGACCTGTACTTGTAGCAGGGTATTTCTACACTATGGTATTACTACTCTTACTTAGTACTTGGTTGAATTCAGCCGTCCTGTAAGGTATCAGAGCAGCTCAAAATAATGAAACATGAAAATAGACAGAGAGAGAGAGTCTGTTCCTTTCATTTCAAATCAAGAACCAAGAAAACAAAAAGCTGCTTGGACTTCTCGTTCAACTTGGTCATACACAGAACAGACACAAGTTCATTGACTACAGCTCCAGCAGGTAAACTAAGTATTGAACACATCACCATTTTTCTCAATAAATATATTTCTAAAAGGTGCTATTGACATGAAATTTTCACCAGATGTTGTTAACAACACCATGATGTCCCCACCTCCAAACTTCACTGCTGGTGTGGTGTTTTTGGTGTGATGTGGAGTGCCATTTGTCCTCCAAACATGGTGTATATTATGGCATCTAAAGTGGACGTCCTTGCATGGTGAGCGTGCATGCAGCTCATGGCAGTTGAGTGCATTACTTATTTATTTCTTGTGAAACAATTGTACCTGCTAATTCCAGGTCTTTCTGAAGCTCTCCACAAGTGGTCCTTGATTCTTGGACTACTCTTCTTATACTTCTTTTCACTTCTCCGTCAGCAATCTTGTGAGGAGCACCTGGTCATAGTTGGCTTATGGTGAAATGATGTTCTTTCTACTTCTGGATTATGACCCCGGCAGTGCTCACTGGAACGTTGAGAAGTTTAGAAATCTCTCTGTAAACAATGTCATCAGTAGCTTTTGCAACATTAAGGTTGCAAAGGTCTTAAGAGAGCTGGTTGCTTTTACCTATCATGAGATGTTTCTTATGTGACACCTTGACACCTTGGTATTGAGACGCCTTTTTATAGGCCATCAGTTGGGACTCAACCAGCTGATATTCATTTTCACTGACAAGGGGCAGGATTGCTTTCTAATTACTGATAGGTTTCAGCTGGTGTCTGGTGAAATTTTCATTAAAATAGCACCATTAGAAATATATTTACTGAGAAAAATGTTGTGTTCAATACTTATTTTACCTGCTGTATTAAGAGTTAGTGGGGGAAATAAGTATACACTGAGATTACCTCTGAAAATTTTCTGACTTCCTGTTTTGTATTTTCCCGTTTGTCATAATCTCATCTCTGTGGGAAAGTTCAGAGGCGTTCCTTAACTGTTACATAGCACAAAGCCAGGACACTGAGAAGACTTGCGTGCTGTAGGAAGACAACACGCTGTAATACAGTTGACAACTCTGATTTGCAACACAGAAATGTATTTTAGCAAAGACATTTGCTACAGAATATGATATGAAATGGATTCCAGGCTAAAGCCAACTAAAGAATAGAGATTACACAGTTATGACTCACATTAATCAAACAGCCTACTTCTCTCCATGTTTTAAGAAGTGTATCAGCCTGAACATGTCAGGAATTTCCTAAAATCAGAGGTTTTGTAAGCTATATGCGTCAGTGGCCAGTGAATGCAATAGTTTACATATTTCCTGCCAAGAGAGATCTATCTCAAACTTCAACCACAAACAAGGGCCTTGGTGAAACACAAACAGAATCACTAGGCGTCCTCATTAAAGGACTTGAGAGACTCTCTCCATGTTGCTGGGAATGTAAGGTACAAATCTAACTGCACAGATGATGTGCGATGATGTGACACACAGATCAAGTAACCCTAAAGTATTAGAAATGATCACATGCAAATTGCACTTAACATGGTTGATTGTATGAATGGATGATTTGCAAATATGATTTTGAGTAAACTTGATAATCAGTGTTTAATTACATGCATATAAGAAGATATTCAATAATTCTCAAAACAATGGAAAAGGTATAAAAATGATAATATTTTAAAAGGTTAAAGATCCTAAAAAGGGAAGTCAATCACGATTCAGGCATGAGTGTATAAGCTGGACAGTAAGTGAAGTCCCGAGGTAAAAAGGGGAAGATGATTGTGTAGACACGCACACATTTACACACAAACTGGCCAAAGTGACTGTAACACATACACATAAACACACAGCAAATTTTAGATCCAACTATGTAAATCGTATCGATGATGTGTAGTATAAAAAGATAAGGGTTAGAGCCTCTAGACTCTGCGCACCTAAAGGGATAAAGAAAAGAGCAACTGAAAAAGAGCTTTGACAAAATCTACCACAGTAAAATAAGAAGATTGAGCATCAGGAGAATTAACCACAAGTCAGCCAGCTGGGGGTTACAAGACTGGACTCTCAGAGTTCTTTGGCTCTCACTGTTAACATGTACTGAGGATTATGAAAGACTTTGGGGATTTTGACAAAGTCACAACTTTTGACAACTTCCTCAGACCGGCAAAGAACTGAGGGTTGATCTGCCTTTTTTCTTTTTTTTCCAACGAGGACACTGAACTGTTAAGCTGCAACTCATTAAATCAAGTTTTCAGAGATTAACAAAATTACAATATGTACACATTACTAGCAAAATGAACAGCTTTAATCATCATTATCCAGTCATTAAAATTACTATTGTTATTCATTATTGAGTTGAAAGTCCATAAAATTGTGTCAATGTCCAAATATTTATAGACCTGACTGTATTTCTGTGAAGTTAAGGGTTAAGTGCTGTGGTGAAAATAACAACAAGCACATATTTGCACATATATCCTCCACATTATGGAAGTGGGACAAAAGGTGGAACATGTGTTAGGCTGTTAGTTTAGTTGATCCTGTGTGTTTATCAACCTGTTTGGTTTAAGTGTTAGAATTTGGTTTATTTGCCTCTTCTTGTCCTTTCAGTTCTCATTCCTTCTGGCCATTCTTGCTATAGCAGAATTTGTTATTGGAGGACTTGCTTATTCGAGTCGCGATCAGGTGAGAGGGAAACGGCAAAGGAGGGGCCGGGGGGGGCACAAAAAACAGAATGAAAAATAGAATAAATAAATCGCCAGTAATTGTGACGATGATGCTATGTTTTAATTTTTGTCGTGAAGGTCGGGAAGAGCAGTGTGGAGTTCTACGATGAAATGTATGCTGTGTATTTGAAAAATGAAGACCCAGTCATTGGTGCCACTCTCACATTCATCCACAAGACGGTAAGCATCCATCCTTCCAATTTCAGCACAGTTTGTTACCATAATGTGTTTGGAACTTTTTGCCTTTACGATGATATGAAAGAATTATATGTGAATCATCAAGTAATTTGTCAAATAATCTAAGAAAATATAATTAAACTAATTATGTGCTATTTCAACTTTTTTTCATAATAACTGAGCTCACATCTGGTGGCAGTTGTTGAGCTTGCTAACTTAAGAGACTGTGGACTTGTGACGAGTAACACCACCGTGCACTAAAGTGGTGTTATGAAATAATGTGTCATTATTAAAAGTGACATTATAAATTACAAAGTGGCATGAAAATATTTGAGAGAGGGCATTTTGAAATAAAAATTTTTTTGTATTTTGTACTAAAAATGAACTTGTAAAATACTCAGATTAATTAACAAATGATTGACCATTTGTTCAGAATGATTAAATATTTATAATTTAAGGACTCCAAACATAGATGATAGAACACGAAACAGTAATTATGAGGTTGTTTTGCTGCTCATTCATTTCATTTGGAGTCTTCTTTGAGTGATCTTCATCTCTCTTCATCATAGCTTCACTGCTGTGGAATGACCGGGGTCCCGGTGATAGAAGTGGCCAAACAAACTTGTCCCAAACCAGATGGGTTCATTGAGCACCTCATAATGCCTGTAAGTTATGTGTTAAATATTGTGTGGTTTTGAGTTTGTCTATGAGTTATTAGCAATGTTCACTTAGTACTACTAGTGTGATGTTAGGGAACTTTTGTAAAAAACTGACAATAAATGAACCCTTTTTCTTCCATTGTGAATTTAACTGCTATATTCTGTAGACTGGTTTGGCCTCATTATTGAGTGTCTTAACAGCTTCTCTGCTTTCTTGGTATTCTTGCAGAGTTGTCCTGGGCTCATCGAAAATTACGTTGAGAATAAAGCACCACTGGCGTTGGGCATCCTTATTGCAATCGGAATTCTTCAGGTAGGCTAATGTGTTGCATGCTGCTCTAAGTTAGTGTTTCAGCTGGTGAATGCAAAAAGATTTTAGAACTTTTTCAAACAAATATTTGCATTTCTCATTTTAGAAAAACTGCACATTTTATCACTATTTTGTATGTACAATCAGATGTTGTATTTGCCCACTCACTCAATGCATATGATCATGAAGTGTAACACAATAGAGCAGAGATGTCCTGTAGATGCTACTGAATTGTGTAGAGCCACCAAATAAGACAGCAGGTCAGAAGCCAGATGCAGAGCAGCCTGCAGAGACAGGCTGAGGCAATGCCGTCTTCATGGAGCATAGAATTTGATAATTACTATTAACCACAAAGTACAGTTAATGGGGAGTAGTTTTACAGATAGTGGATCATGAACTAAAGTACTGAAACTTTGACAGGACTTTGACTAACTCAGTGATGGTTCACATGCATATTGTAAAACTATTCAGTGTCTTATTACACAGTATTGAAGGTACAGATTGACTTATGAGGCATAAAGTCTGCTGCAGGGGTATAAAAAGTGGGATGCCTATAGAGCTTATTTTTGTTCTTGTTCTACATAAAGTTAAATATCATGTTCTAATGACTTTGCACCCCTGTGTCTCTTCATCAATACTCCTCCCCTCCTCCCCCTGCCTTGCTTTTCAAATGCTTTTTTCCTTCACCCTTTCATTCTCCCGATCATTGGTTCCTAAAGATCATAGCCCTGATTTGCAGTATAATCTTCGCGAGAAAGCTGAATTTTGGATGCGGCTGGACGCAGATTGTGAGCAGAGCCCCCTACTTGTAACCTCTCGCTGTCTCACGCCCAATTCATTCTGTGGCTGTTTTAATCCTGGAGGTGATAAGGAGGAGCAAGCGGGCTGTTCACAGCACAGCTCTTCGTCCCATCACTCCTCTTTACCCCCCCTCCTCATTCTGTGCCTGCATGATATATTACTGCCCTGGTCTGCACCACTATCCTCCTGAAACAGATGAAGGAAATCCAGCAGGGGATCGTTGCTCACTATTCGACCGTGTACTAAGAAGTGGATTCAGTTTCCAAACCTTACCCTCCTCTGCTTCATCAACAAAGACCATCACTGGAATTCAGGCTCAAAAATAAATGCAAACAGATTTGTGTGTGTGAACTACTGAGCGCACTAGTTTTGAACTGAACTAGTCTTAAAAGTTTTATATTTTTTTAATTTTTATATTTTTTATACCCTAAAACACTGTGCTGTGTAATTTGACCCATTGCAAAGAGAGGAAACCCATACCTGCTTTGTTCAGAGCTGTTGACAATCATCTTTTTTTTTTTAACACTCCTGCTGTAGCTCCCGGTGAAATGGATGTTGCTTATAATTAGCTATTATTCATTGAGCCTCAAACTGTCACAGCTTGACAGCACGTGCTCTCTAGCCTGACAGGCTCTACATCACTGTGGGCACAATGCCCCACGGCAGCTCTTAAACACTGCTGCTGTACTGTTGTCTGTTGCTGCATAGAATAGAAGAGTTAAAGACTGATATCATTGTTCGTGTTAAATGATTTATGTATAAATGCAAAAGGGATCATTTTGTTTGAAATCCATTTAAACTATTTCATAAGTTTCATCAGCTCACCAGCCATTAAGTATGTCAGGGTGCAATAACTACAGCTAGCTCCTTTCCTGTGCCTTAGTTCTTCTGCAAACAATGCACTACATTTAATTTCTGATATTCATGTTAAGGTCACATGACTGGTCAGAAAATAAAGTCAAGCACCTTCAGAGATATTCTGCAGTCTTTTCTAAGTCACCTGATTCTGTTAAACTGATTGTATAAATTTTTGTGAGTTTTTGTGTGGCTTTACAACTGCAAAGCATTTGCCATTAACAGACACTAGCTTTTTCATTCCCTCATGTCCCTGTTCTCTCCAGAAGTGTCTGTGACCAAACAGAAGTACATGAAGTGTCCTTTTAAGAAAGAATGAATTGAATTGCTTGTTCTGTTTTTTGTAACACTGTTGCAATGTTTCTTTGAGGTATACAGTTTTTGAAATAAAAATGCCACAGAGGGCTTTTTCTTAAAACAAAACAAAGCGTGCAGTAGGTATAAGTGTCTTTATTTCATTGCTCACATGTCACTCTTGGGACCTATGAGAGAAAAACAGAAGTAGTGATGCATCTCTGACAGGTCAAAGCTGAGTCATATATTTACTTATACGTCCTCAAACATCTTGTGTTTTCACCTGTTTGATTCTTCGGTAGCTTTTTTGTGTTGGATACATGGTATATTGTGTGATTGACTAGTTAAAGGCCATGTTTATAAAGGCTCTTTAGAATTGCACAAAGCAAAATATAATGACTTAACTGAGTGATGAGGAGGAGTACTAT
>JBBMOC010001699.1:0-10555 GCA_037975185.1 Centropyge bicolor
AATATGGAATATTCTAATTAACAGTTAATAATAACACCTCTTTCTTCCTTTCTGTCCCACATTCTGCATTAATGCCTTTCTATATTTGATTCAATGCTTCAATCCAAAGAGCAATTTTAAAATACAAATAAAACGGTCAAAGTGAAAAGATGTTCTTCTTTTTCTAATTCCCTCTTAGACTGAGCTGCCTCGTCCTCCTGTCCTCCTTCTGTCCGACGTGTCTCCTCACGTCCTCTGTGTCCGTCCACACTCCAGAGTTTTACTGTTTCAGTTACAATGCACTCTGTGGATCCCGATTGGGATGTGATTATTACCTGGGTTCACCTCAGCAAAAGGAAAAGGCCAGCACGTTTTGTTCTGCTTCTTCAGTTTTCATCACCACTTGTTATAGGACTTTTTGTTCTCTGTGTGAAAAGACAAGCAGCACCATCAGCTTCCTGTCAGTTCTGTAAGTGCAAACCCAGTTCCAAACACATTGGAACGCTGTGTCAAAGTCAGCATCCATGTTGGTACAGGGACAGCATGGCATGGGTAGGTTACATATCTGCGAAGGCTTCATCAATGCTGAACAATAGATGCAGGTTTTGGAGTAGACGTCGTCTTTTCCAGGGGAGACCTGGAGCCAAACCACAGTCTGCTCATACAACAGCATGGCTCCGTGGTCGAAGAGTCCTGGTGCTAAACCGGCCTGCAGTCCCGACTGGTCACCCATTGAAAACATGACAAAGGCGTCCCCGACCTGTGGAGCAGCTGAAATCAGGCAAGAGTTATCCAGAGCTGATGCAACACGATGGTCAACACGAGCCTGTGCCGACTCTTTGGAAACGTGTTGCCGGCATCAAATTTAAAATGAGAATTTATTTTTCATAGAACAACTGAATCTTTCAACATCCGATATGTTGAAACTGAAAAAATTTACGCAGCATCCCAACTTTTTTTGGAAATGGAGGTTGTAAAATATTGCAGCGAAATTGACCAAGAAATAATGAAGAATATACAGAGAATACAGACACTGACTCTTCATCTCTCACATCTACAGTTCACAGGCGTCGATTAAACTTCGCCTTCGTATTGGAGCTGCAGTCTCATGCTTCAGTGTGTTGCAGTGCAGCATTGGCTTGGCCTGGATGTGTTGCCATGTGCTGCACCGTGCTCTGCTGTGCCGCATGCGTTCATTGATTTCATTGCACCGGGTCTCTGCTGCTGTTGTTTGTATCTGACGGCTGGAGGCTGCGAAATGATTTCCAGCCAAATCAACATCATCATCATCATCATCATCGTCGTGGTCGCCGTGGTTATCTGCACCTCTGTCTTCTGTCATCTCCATTCACTCTCCACCCTCTCAGATCTGATCCAGCTCCGCCTGCCAAACCTCCATCTCACACGTTTCCTGCCTCCTCTTCCTCTGTCTGTGCATCCTGACATTTGTGTTGCCAGACTCTGTGTATGTGAGCAGCTGCTGGTTCAGAGGATTTTGGGGGCTTTTTGGTGAATGCGGTCGTGCAGCAGCTTCGCCGCCGTTTTATGTTCCTTTTGTCAAGTCCACATCTGTCTCGACTGTCAAAGAGCACAAAGAGCACAAAGACTGACTGAGGGAGATCGTTAGGAAGCAAAGCAGCTCCAGAATCTGCATTGTCTCGTCTGACTGTTCCCGTGTGTGGACGTCGCTCTCAAACGTCCCTCACTGTATGAAGGATGACGCTCAACATCCAAGCGAAGAAGATGGATGTGCTGCAGCGATCAGGCGGGTGGAGAAGATCATCATCTCTTATCATAATATTTCACAAACATAAGATCCATAAATCCATAAGATAATTAATAACATCAGCTCTGTCTTACCGTCTTTTAATGATTAATTATTCAGGGCAGATTTGCTGAGCGTGCATTCGCTCTGCCTCCCACTCACTCAGCGCCGTTCATCCAAACACTGTTGGCAAGTGTGCGCCTCCATTAATCAACACCATTTCACTGCGGTGTGAAAGAGCATGTCATGGATTTGAAAGGCATAACCGCCGAAACACTGCCTCGCATTCAAACCTCTGTTTTCTGAAAAAACAAAGCGAGCTGCGCGGGAGCCATTTTTTTCCATCAGGAGCTTCACAACAGGTGCTGACATCACACATGTGGGGAGTTCTATTCCCACAGTAATAAGCTTTTAGTGAGCTCCGAAACAAAATGAGGTTAGAATCAGAATTTGAGGCGGAACTCTTTGCCGACATTAGTTGAAGGGAAAAGTCTTCAAACATGTCGCCTGTAGGCGTAAAAGATGACTCTCAAAAGTAGGAGTCGTTCTTCTTCCTGGAGGACGAGCAGTGACAATGGAACGTCATTGAAAACAATGGTGAAAACTCCTCAAACCACGACTGTTGCTCCGGCCCGACGACTCCACGCATCATGGTTTACATCCACCGACCCTGAAGAAGTGAGTGAGAGAAACCTTGATGCACTGAATGTCGATCGAATTCAGCTTCTAGACTCCTACAGCAGCTCTGAAAAGCTTGCTCCTTCACATACGACTCTGATGGTGATCTAGAGCCAGGAAACAGGTCAGAACATCCATCGACTTCTGAAAACCACGACTGCATCATCAACCACTTCTTCAGTATGTTTCAACAACGTCACTTCACCAACAACCTGCTAAAGATTCCACATGAAACACACGTTTCAAAAGGTGACACTTTCCCACCTCAGGCCCTTTGGAATCACATGTCTGATATCTAAAGCCAAGATGCACCAAGCTGCATCAGAGACGGACTGACATTCATCTGAAACCGTCTACAATTCTACAATTTCATTTAGCAGACGTTTTTGTCCAAAGCGACGTACATCTGGGAGTAAATACAGCACAAGCTAGGTCCTTGGTTGTCAGGAGAAAACAACCTGGATAAGTGGCAAAAAATCAAAGTTCAAGTTAGATAGGGCCTGCCTACAGGCAGTGAGGGGGGCATACATTGCAACATACAATTAGACTTTTGTGTGTGTGTGTGTGTGTTCATTTTATAGGAGTTTATCAAGTGCCAAGTTGTTCAGTGAAGACCCAAAGTTTGGTAACTCGTTCCACCACCGGGGAACCACAGAGGTGGCACCGAAGCCTCCTGATGAAAAGGTGCAAATGCAAACATCTTTCCAACCTTTACTCCTCTCGAGTGTAACGACGCAGTGTCTGGAAGTGACGACTCACACGGCCGTCACATTCTGGTGATAATCACTCACTCTGTCACATTAAAGCAAGTTCAACACCTGCAGTCGAACAGAAGGAGCTGCCGTCAGGGCAACAACCAGTGAGCTCCTGCTTCATCAATGCAATTCATCCAGTTTGTTAGCTCACAAGCTAACCAGCATCAGGTGCATCAGCTGGACTCCACTGGGGCCGAAACACAAGACAAGCAACATGATGATGGACCTGAACAGATGAAAACATGTGGCTAAAATAAACTGTAAATCACATTTGGTTTTTTATCCAGATTCATCTTTCAAAATGACAAGTGGGGTCTTCAACAGTCTAAAGGTTTTCAATGGCGTATTCATGGATCATTGTGAACTCAGGAGCTCTTAAAATAAAGATGTTTACATGTGAACAAGGCCACGTAATTGTTGAAAACACCAACAGGCTGAGTTTCATTTCTATGTCAGCAGCACTTCAGCCGGAGCCGAGCCGTTCTGCAAAATGTTCGTCTCCCTCGAGAGCGAAGCCCTTCACATGTTACAGGTGTCATTCATGCTGCCGTGGCGAGGACTATCGCTGAGACTCCCACGAGCCCCGGCGCCTGTCAGCGTGACAGACAGCCCGGCCGCTGATTGAGAGCATTCAAACGGCGGATTGTGAAGGGCATGAAATGTTTTGCCGAGTTGAAAATGAACCTCCTCACTTCATTAAAGAGTGCAGGCGAGGCCACCGGCGGTAACCATCCATCTGCAGTCGAACCCGCTGTCTGTGCCGGGAAGATTTCTGTGACGCTGTCATCAATCTGTCACATCGGCTCCAATCTGTTATTTTCTGGCGTTAGCTGCTGTAATTGTGCCGCCTTTTCCTTCAACCTGCCTCATCTGCATCTACTTTCAGACCCGTTCACCACAAGCACGATCAGAGGAAACATCTCGTTCTCAGGTACAATTAATGAATTTAGCTCAGTAAAGTTGACTAATGTTACTGAGCTAGTTCACTGACTTTATGATGCTTCTCTCTGTTTGCTAATGTCACTCTATGTTTTACCATTCTGTATCATCCTGTAATTACAAGGTGCTACCACAGAGGGCGCTGTGCGTGCTACACATGTGGACAGAAGAAGATCAGGATTAAACCAGAGGCAACCAAGCGGCAACCTCCGGCGCTGAGAAATGAAGCCAATGTGGAAGTGCAAAAAAGCTGCAGTTCCTCGAATAACCACTAGAGCAGGCCGCAGAAGGGAGTCAATTACATTTGAGCCCCATGTTAAAATGTCCGATTTTACGACAGAAAAAAAACATATTTACAGCCTGGTTCAAAACATGGCTCTAGTCTCATAAGCTGTTTTTCTACTCCATGACAACTCTGGGGGGGGGATTTTTTTATAAGGCGTTGGTTTAAAATATACAGCATACATCATTATGCACAATTCATAGTTGTCAATCTAAGTGGTGCCACTTTGATTGACAACTAGCCACTGACGGTCTAAAGGGCGTCACCCCGGCTAATTCTAGTCACTGAGTTTGGGAAAGAGATCGTCGTGGGGTTAGCCGGCTAGCAACGATATTTAGCATTTAACCTAGCTGGTTAGCCATAGCTAGTTTGAGTATTTCGAATAAAGCGGCTTTTTTCAGCGGCTTTTTTCAGCCAATAGCGTTCATTCGACCCGCCTCAGCTCCGCCCTCGCTCCACCTCTTTGTCCATATTTTAGAGTAACCGGAGGTAGGCTACCAAGATGGCTACGCACTCCGATTTACTTCATTTTTGCTCTTCAGAAACCTATGGGTCACGGACACTACGTCCATATTTTATACAGTCTACGGAGGCAACACAAGCTGAACTACAGCCACTCTCAAAGAAACATTAATGAGTTAATTAAAATAAAAACTGAGTCACATCTGATTTAATGACTCAGCCTGAAGCCAATTTTTCAAAGGTGAGCACTGATGCAACAAGTCCCATTCTGAGAAACACATGAACACAAACACTACAGCCTTCACATTTTTACAAAACAGGTGGAACTCTCCCTTTAAAAACTGTTGATTAGGTTTTCAGGAGTCACATTAGTTCAGCATCATGTGAACTAACCAATCGGTAATTTCCAACTCAAACCAACAATAATGAGGCAAAACAACCTGTGGCCTCAGACTCTAATAATCACAATCATCTTTGCTGCTGCACATGAACAAATTACCAGTTTCATCTTCAGCTCTTTCCTGTAAAATGCAAATTATAATCAGAATGCCCTGCGACTGTTTTCACACCTTTCTGTGCTGGGAGTTTGTTTTCCTTCTCCGGAGTGGGTTCAGAGTGAGAGCTGCACAGCTGCAGTCCTCTCTCACAGGAGACAGAGGGACCGCTGCCTTGCTCAAGGGCGTTCTGGCGTCATCTGTCGACACCAGGCCTCTCACTCATTAGTGCTTCTGTCTCCTGATACAGAGGGTTTTTCCTGAACTTCACAATGCAAACCAGCTGTGGTGCATTTACCCTGCCTCTCTCCTGCAGACGAGTCGCTCCTGACTGTTGTTCTGTATTAGTAAATTTGAGCACAAATCTCCTGAGCCGCTGGAGCAGCAGGTTCCCAGACAGCTCCTGCACCCCTGACAGCTGAGAGCAGAGAGAATCCTGACTCCTCCAAACAGATCCCAGAGGGGATTGAGCCAAAGACCAGCAGCAGTCAATCAAGCATGCAGTTAAAAGTTAGACTCTCCTGCTCCTCTGCTCGTTGTCCCTCCTCAAACCTAAAGTCCTCCTGGGCAGGAAATGGTCTAAAATGTGAAAATAAAGCCTCGATGTTTTGAGGAATGAATGATTATAAAAAATGTCTGCAGCAATTTAAGGTTAAATATTTGCTCTGTCTCCTTGAAAGATAAAACATTTTCATCAACAATTACAACCTTTCTGTACTTTTCTATCATCATGGACTTTCACCATGTTGTTGGTCATGTGACTTCCTACAGTGAAGAAGTGATGTATGGAAAGAACTGTGTTACTTCACTGATATAGTTGGCACCTGTCGTTTCCTACAGGCCTTGAATGCACCACTGTGCTGAATGTGACCCTGAACACTGTTGCTGAGTTGCAGAATCGATGAGCTCACTCATTATGAAATACGCTGAAAAAAAACATTTGTTTAACCTCATGTTTAACCAATCGTCTAAATCCGTAACACAGAAATCCAGTTTCCATCACGAGCCGCCACGTGGAGTGTCTCGTGCAGCAGCTCGGGATGGAAACAGCTGTTTTCAGGCGGCCATGACTCAGCTCTCTGGATTCGCTCTGAATGTGGCGGCTTCATTAAAGCTGTCTGCCACTGTTTACTTTTCCATGCTGTTCTGCTGTTTGCTCGCTCGCTCACTCACTCTCTCTCTCTCGCTCAGGAAGCCGCCGTGAGTGACACCCAAATTCAAAGTCACCCCCCCTCCCTCTCACCTGATCCTGTCTGGCACTCTGTGGGTCTGGTTGCCGTCGCTCTGGCAGTTGCCGGCGTACTGTGAGCGGCTGGTGGCCCCCTGGTCCCGCCGCAGAGCCATGGCCCCGTGGGTGAGCACAGAGACGCCTTTGGCAATGCGCCTGCAGGATTAGGGAGAGAACAATGTGAGGCAGAGACACTGGGACATTTTCAAAGGTCTTTTCTGACACTGCTGAGGTCTGGAGAAATTCAGGAGAGAGAGAGAGGCCGTGTGGGTTGAAGACACTTATCGCTGCTCGAATAAGCTCACGGCCACTGACAAAGAAAACGCAACAAGGCTCAAATTTAATAGCACTGAAGTTGGAAAAATGAATGGACTCCTTAAAGCTGAACTGGGCAAAAAAATTTCTTAAAGAACTCTCATCTTGGCAGTTTAAATTATGTGTGACTTCAACAAAAAGTAATTACATCTCCAATGACTGAAACACTGTGGGATCGCCCAGTTTCTACAAATGAGCTTCTGATGCACGAGGAAACTGAGTCATCAGGACGAAAGAGCAGAATCCAAACTGTCTCCTCATTAGCTCAGAACTGGACTCATCAGCGTTAGAGCTTTTTTTCCTCTTTTTGTACAAGTCATCAGAAAGTGGTCAGGCTGAGTCTACAGCTCCCGGGGGTTAAAGGGAAAGTCCAACATTTAATACAGACAGTATTCTCTGTCTCGTTACATCATAAAGCAGGTTTATTTTTCATCAGTGATTTTTGATGGTTTTGGCAGGAACAGACAGATGCAATGTTAAAATCAGGCACATTAGGATTAGATATAGAAACAGGTCTGAAGAGGCTTGATGAAGTCTAGTGCTACTTTTACAACTGGACAATTTTAAAAACATGTTTTTTCAGATTAGTAAATTTTTAGATAGAATAACTAATAAAATGTGTCGAGACTTGTGTTTCACCCATGTGACACTTGTTCATATCGTAATTAAAGCGAGTGCTTCTATGAGGTTTTAAAAGCCACCTTGTTCACCTGTGCTAATGTGATTGGACGGTAGGAGTCAGCTGGTCGCTCGGCAGCTGATAAACAAGTCACAACAGTGAACGATGAAAGAAGCAGCTGCTGCCTGGAAGCTAACGCAGGCGCGACTCCAGCACAACCAACATCCAGTCTCTAAATGTATTTATGTGTCAAGTCGAATCCTCCGTTCCAATGAATAAATATTAGCAGACTGGCTTGGTGTCTGTCTCAGGACAATTTAATAATAGAACAGACTTTGATCTGCTGGAAGCTTTCGCAGAAGCAAGACACGATTTTAAAGGCGCTGCTTTTTAATACGGCTGTAAAGTCGAGTGTGATTTGTAACTCGCACACATAAGAACAACACGGAGCACTTCTCACATCTGATTATGCACAATGCTCGGATTTATTATGTAAAAGAAATACTGAGGAGCAACAATACAGTCCTGCTGATAATTCCTGCTTCAGCCTCCATCTAATGACCCCGAATCATAAAGCATTTCGACGGAGTGTTGTCGCCGTGATTCTGTACATTTCCACTTCAAACAGGGACGGGAGCCGGAGCGAGGGAGGAAGGGCCGTTCAAGAGAGTTCAAGAGTTCAAAAGAAATCTGTCGCCTTCACAGCGAATTAATTCACAGCCATGGTGTGTTCGGGAGAGGGAGCGTTCACAGTCGTACGGCGTTGCTTCCGCCGTCACTTTGAGAGTCGTGATATTGCCTGAACAGCACACGTCCTGGTCAGGTGATACATGAAATCCTCCACGATGGAGAAGTAATGAATTTGGGATATAAATGAAAATGTTCTCTTCCATGCTCTGATTAGTTGAATCAGGCAACAAGGTTGAATTTTATTTCACGTGTGACTTAAAAGAGCCGTTAGCAGAGCAGCGGGCTAAAAATCTGCTCCCGTCACAGAGAGCTTCCCATTTCTTTAATACACCAACAAGAACCGCTGGTCCACAGCACAGAGTCATTTCCATAGTGTCTACAGTCTCTCTGGAGGAGCCGTCAGCCAATCATCATCGAGCACTGGTCAGCTGTGTCATGGTGCGTTCAGGTGATCATCATCAGCTCATTAGGTTGGGAAATATCACATGACCACGTTATTTTTTTTCACCAGGTGTTTGGCTCCAGTGATTCAGAACAAATGCAGAAATTATTTCCTGAAATTTTGACTCTGAGTGTCTGAAAGTTAAATCTGAATGAGGCTTTTCATTTGGGGCTGAGGTGCAGGTTCAGTCAGGTGACCTGGTCACCATCTGTGTGTCACAACGAAGCGTGACGTTCCGCCTGGTCGTGACCAGTTAGCTGCTCACGTGGAGGCTAATTTCACAAGCACAGAAATCTGATGCGTTCGAAATGCTTCGTCTCACTGGAGTCAATCAAGTTTGTGTTTCTGTTGCAATAAAATTCAACAAAATCTCACACGTCAAATTTCTCCAATCTCTGCTCTGCATTATTTAAGAGCCGTCATAAAGTGTAAGAATCCTTCTCCTAAGCTGCCTCCTCCTGTGTGTCCTGTCATGACTGAGGAGGATTTAACCGCGAAAATCAATAAAGGATTCTACCTTTCACCTGGATTCACTGGGTCAGTCTATGCTGATTAGATTAGATGAAAATTTAATGATCCCTGTGGTGGAGCCGGGTCGTCCCTACATCGCAGTCGGAGCGGGTGGTCGTAAAATTTTACCTCCGTGTGCTGCTGCGGAGGAGGAGCACAAAGTGTGTGTGTCTCGGGGATGAAACAGAGAAAGTGTATTTTCTCACTGATCCTCATGTATTTTTAAAATCATAAGGTTGGATTTTCAGCAGCTTCGAGGCTCAGCACTGCAGAACTCGCTTAATACATGTGAATTCAACTGAGAGAAAAGTGAAGCTCGGCGTCGGAGCTGCGTGGATTTCCACTACATCCTGGACACGCAGCGCAAAACAACCCGGCCCCTCCGCTCCATGCCTACCTGCGCGGCTCGTCCCTCCAGCCCTGCGGCCGCACGGCGAACAGGGCCTTGGGCAGCCCCTCTAGGCCCAGGCCGGACAGGGCCGGTCCCACGGCGAACCACATGTGACTGGGCCCGGCCTGACCCGCCGCCCAGGCCGCCCGGAAAACCAGCTCCGCCTCCTCCAGGGAGCAGTACAGCAGACGGACCTGCAGGAGGAGCAGAGGGAGAGTGTGAGCGAAGGGAAGGGAGGAGGCAGAGGGTGAGGAGGTGAGGAGGAGGTAAGGGAGGAGGAAAGGTGGAGAGGGATGGACGAGGCAGGAGCAGGTCAGAGAGATGGAATCAGAAAATGAGGGATGAAGTGAAGGTGGAGCAGGAGAAAGAGAGGAAGGAAGGAAGGAAGAGGAGGAGAGAGGAGGTATGGGAGGAGATAAGGAAGGAGGAAAGGTGGAGAGGGATGGACGAGGCAGGAGCAGGTCAGAAAGATGGAATGAGAAAATGCAGGATGTAATGGGGAGTAAGAAATGAAAGTGGAGCAGGAGAAAGAGAGGAAGGAAGGAAGGAAGGAAGAGGAGGAGAGAGGAGGTATGGGAGGAAGGATGCGAGAAGGAGCGACCGAGCGAGGATGATGAAGAATCGTAGAAAACAGAAGAAAAGAGGCAGGAAGTGAGCTTCCATCCCATTTCTCATCCTCGCTGCTTCTTGCTGCTCGCTCCCATAATGCTCTTTAACGTTTGCTTTACAGTTATGGATTATATTCATTTATGCATCAAAAAGCTGGGCGCACATATACATTAATGCTTCTCTTTATATATTTGTTTTCAATACACTGGGCTGCACTTGAAAAATGGTGCCTTGGTCCACTTGCTTCTCCCCTTCATACATTATTAACGAGGGGGAATTGTACTGGGGGTGGGGGGGCGAGATTAAAAAGACAAAGTGAGTAAAAAATGTGAAACTAGAAGAGGAAAAGGAAAGAGGCTGTGTGTGTGTGTGTGTGTGTGTGTGTGTGTGTGTGTG
>JBBMOC010001700.1:0-10549 GCA_037975185.1 Centropyge bicolor
CATAGGTGACATTGTCAAGGGTCTTCACATGGATGCTGTTGAGGACAAGAGTGTTGTCCAGGATAAAGATGCGGCTCTGAACCTCCTGAGAGAACTGGCCACTCTGCCCGATACCGAGGGTGAGAGGAGGGCCCACCTCTTCCACAAACTTGTCACCATGATCCGTGGAATGAAGACTGAGACCCTGACTCCCGCCATTCCTGAGGCTCTTGCCGTGTCCCGTGTCCTGACCTACCAGGTTCTGGCCCAGTGTGGAACCCCTGAGTGCAGCAGTGCCATCATGCAGATCCTCAGGACTTTTGACAGCTCTTCCCTTGAAGTTGATGCGAGTGTTTTTGCCTTGGGACTCGTCTCCAATCCCTCTGCCCTCCTGATCAATGACATGCTTGAGATGGCCAAATACAAGCCCAGCAAGCCCATCATGTACGCCCTGAGCAATGTTGTCAAGAGGTGAGTGAAGTTAACCACACTTGATACAAGGTTAAATATCTTAATATTTCAGCAGGCATTGTTCCTCTTTGTGTACGATACAATATACAGGCCTTGAATTCTAAATATTGTTTTTTTTTTAAACAGGTTTTACAAAGCTGAAGGAAAAATGATCCCTGAGATTAACTCTGTTGCTGAGTTCATGGCAGCCCAGTTGGGTGACTGTTCTGGTGATAAGGACAACACTTTCATGACACTGAGGGTAGGTATCTCAACCAAGTGCTCAAAATTTAAAGGAATGACAGGGTCAATGAGTAGAAACAAGAGTAGAAAAATTTTTTTATATACAGTCCATGATTCTGCCCAATGAGGAAATGATTACTTGTGTTTTGATTCTAGGTTGTTGGAAACATGGCTCCAGCTGTGGTGCCTGCCAGTCCAGCACTCAGAGCTGCTGTGATCCAGTGTGTGAGCCAACCAGCAGCTTCCCCACATGTGCAGCAGGCTGCCATTCAAGTGTACAGGCTGACTCCCGTCCCAGAAGAGGCAAGTCAAATTATTGAAAAGTTTTGATGCGTTATCAGAATAAATGCACTTTATGCTCATTTTACTGATCTCTTTTGGTTACAGGCCAGAGAGGTTCTCATGCAGGTGCTTTTGGACAGTGCCAGCCCCATGCAAAAGCGTATTGCTGCATATCTAGTACTGATGAAGGATCCCCAGCCCACTGAACTGGCCCAGTTGACTGATGCCTTGACCAAGGAGCAGGATATACAAGTCAAGAGCTTCGTGATCTCCCACCTTACTAATATTTTGTCCTCATCTGAGCCAGAGACCCAAGAGTAAGTGAAAAGCAGTTTCAGCTTCAAATTTATATTTTTCAAATGTGTTGTTTCACTACATGTTGAGAAGGTGTCCTGATTTGATCACCTTCAATGGATTAATTGTAAAAAAAAAAAAAAAAAAATTCTTTCCACAGACTGAGACAGAAGATTCGTGATGCCCTGCAGGGTAATGAGATTGGACCCATCATGGACCCAATCAAGTTCTCTCGCAACTACAAGATCGGCTCTGTGGTGGGCAACATGATCTTTGAGGGTACCAGCTACTTGCCCAAGGAGGTCATGCTTGAAATGACTCTGAAGGCATTTGGCTACGACATTGACATGATGGAGGTAAACACTTACATTTAATTTAACATTTAATGGAAATTGAGCTATGAGACAAATTCAAGAAGAAAATGTGCAGTTTGTAAGTAATAATTTTGTCACCATTACAGATTGGTATGGAAGGCAAAAGATTTGAGCCAACTGTTGATGCCCTGTTTGGAAAGAATGGATTCTTCCCTGACACTGTCATGAAGTCAATGTACTTCATCTCTGACAACATGCCGCTCAAAGTCAACAGGATCCTGCAGGATATGCTGCCTGCTATGAAAAAGGACAGAATGAAGAGACAGGTACTCAGATAAATCTGTTATGTATATTTTAAATGCATTAAATATCTGATAAGAAAGTTTGGATTTTTTTTTTAGAACCACAATGAATTTACTGATATTGTATGGACATTTACATGTGCAGGCCTCTCAGAACTTGATGAGGGAGATTGGGCGCAACCTCAACAAACTGGTGAGGGACCTGAAGACCATACCATCTCCAGAGGCAATGGTTTATCTGAGACTTCTGGGCAATGAACTGGGATATCTGAGAACCAATGAAATCACAGAGATGGCCTACTCCGCTGCCATGATGATTGACAACATGTTAAAGATGTTCCCTACTGATGTAATAATACCTTATTTTCATTTAAAATATTTGACTATTTAATTATTTATCATTTGAGTAACATTTGTGTTTTTATGTTTTTTTTCTACCACAGGTAATGAAGGCACTGATGACCAAGTCTGACAACACATTCTTTGCTCACTACATCTTCCTGGACAATGAATTGTTCCTGCCTACTGCCACTGGTGTGCCTCTGAGGATTGCACTCTCTGGTACTTTCACCCCTGGCATCAAGGGTGGACTTAAGATTTCTCCTGACACGGTAATTATCTTTAAAATTCTTTCCAAAACCGTGTTTTAAAGATAACTCACAGTATGTTTTTCTATTACACACAATCAATACAATAAACTGCCTATGTCTACTGTGTTTCCACAGAGCGAAGTTACCTTCATGCCCTCTGCTGGTATTGAGTTTGTAACTCGAGTTGGCTCCCACATGCCTGAATTTGCCAACTCTGGATTGGAGATGCACACCAACATTTTCCACGAAAGTGGGCTCGATGTCAAGATTTCCATGGGACGTGACAATGTCAAGCTGACCATCCCTACTCCAAAGAAGCCAACAAAGCTCATCAAAATGACGTAAGTGAAGAAAAAATTTTCAGGTATTAGCTATTTTCTCCAACCTAAATACAGGATACAGGGGACAAGCATAAAGTGGGCAATGATATTTAACAATGGAAAGTTTAAAAACAGATGTGTGTAGTTTAAGTGCAACAGTACTTTTTTCTGTGTAATCATGACCTCAGATCTTAGTTTTAAAATTTACAATTTAACTTTGTTACATTTAAAATTTAGAAACAACCTGGTGGCAGTGACTGGATCAGAGGAGAAGACCATCCCTCCTATGGTGATGGACAGGGTTGATGTTAGTGAATGCACTCCTGTCTTTGCTGGAATGAAATACTGCACTGCTCTGCAGTACACTGACGCTTTCTCTCAAAAGACATCCCCTTACTTCCCCTTTACTGGAGACAGCAAGTAAGCAAGACTTTATACACCAGCAACAAATAATCTTTTTAATATATTACTTGTACCTAATATAAACATGATCTAATTAACTTATCTAAACAGATTTGCTGTGGAGCTCCATCCCACTGGTGAGGTCACTGAGTACACAGCCACTGTTGCCTACGAACTCCTCAGGGAGGGAGAAGAGGGCCGGCAAAAAGTTGACTCTGTGAACTTTATTCTGAGGGCTGAAGGTAACCAACAATATTAAAAAATATTCCGGATTTATCACTAACTCAATTTGGAAAAGCTCTTAAGCTTAGTGGAGTTTAGTAATATTAATTGATTGATTGGCCAACAACAGGTGCAGAGCCCACTGAAGCTAGAGTCATCATGAAATACAACAGAAGGAAAAATGCCATCACAGCCGACATCCAAATCCCTGACTATGATGTGGAGGCTGGACTGAGGCTGGGTGTTGTTGATGGAAACACCAAGGGCAAAGGAACTCACTCTATCTCTCTGGACTTGATAAACAAGAACATCCCTCAGCTCTCTCTGGTTGGCCGTGCCAAGTAAGAAATCAACCATAGTTCCTCATGAAATAACATTATTGTCACCCATAGAAATTGAGAGTTTGTTAACTCACTGTTACATTTTTCAGTCTGAAGGGCATGAAGGAAGGTATGCTGCAAGTCCGACTTCTTGTCCCCTCAATCAATGCTGATGCCACTGTCACAGCTAACCTGAAACGTGAAGAAGAATTGGAATTGGAGCTTAAGAGTGACATCAGCGTCATGGCTGCCACCTCTGAGCAGAAAATCGCACTGAAATATGGTAATGTCATTTTGTCAGTTACCCTTTCCTTCAGAATACTACAACAATTCAATAACGATTCATTTGATACTTGTGTACTTCTTAGACTGGTGCATATAAACCAGGGTCACATAAACATAAACATCGCTACATCAGAAATTCTCAGAATTGTTAAATTAATAAAAACAAAATAATTTATGGGACCCAAAATGTGGAGCCCAAAACCAATCACATGACATTGTTGGCCATATAAAGGTGACTTAGTTTGAGGAGGTAATCCTGTCTCAGGATTCATTTTATTGTACTCCAATTTTTCAGATGCCAGCAAGATGGAGGTTGAGTTCAAGTCTGATGTGAACACTGACACCACCAGCTTGACACATTCCGATATGATTGAGAAGTATGGCAACAAACTTCTTGACATGCAGGTGGGGGACACCGACATGAAGGTCCGTCACATCTTCAAGAAGTTTGTGGAGGTACGATTCTTGGATTTAACCATCATTCAGATTTTCTTCTTCAAAAACATGAACCGTGCATAAAACACTGTCTTTTGTTCTTAGGCAGCAAACAACTACATGGAAAAGTATGGTGCTGATATCCCTTACATTCAGAACTTCAGAGTACCTGATATGCCTGAGATTTCTCTGCCAGAGACACTGTTCCTGAATACGTAAGTGTGAACAACAGCATGATAAATGTTTAAATTATGTGAATATTTTTTTCAAAACATTTATGCACTGAACATTTGTCTTGTTAACAGTGAGGCAAAGGCTGTCTACCACTTCAACGATGAGCGCTTCACCATTGCTGTCCCTCTTCCACTTGGAGGAAAGTCAACAGTAGAGCTTAACTTCCCACCAGTTTTGACCACGCCTCACATGTCTATACCTGAGTTTGGACTGGAGATTGTCTCTATGGAGATTCCTATCCCAGAGCTTGTTGTACCTGAGAGTGTTACTCTGTCTGTTCCTCTTTTTGGCAAAGCTGAAGTTTCAACTCTCATGAGGAGTAATCTATACAACATGGAGGCCTCAATGGCTGTGGGCAAAGATGTTGTAGAGACACCAAGCTACTCAGCTAAGTTTGATGTGAAAGGAACTTCCCCAATTGACATCCTCTCAGTAAAGATTGAAGGTATGTCATATTTATTTCATTAATGCATTTAGAATGTACATTGTTATCTTTAACTCGCAATTAAAACTTTACTCTTATAAGCAGTTATATTAATGTTCTGTTTATTATATACAAGCAAATTAATCTTTTTAGTTTTTTAAGATCTGTAATCAATCATCTTTTCCTTTGTTGTGTGTCATTTAGGATCTGGAATGTTGGCCACCACCGATTCCATCAAGGCCCATTTGAAAAGCTCTTTAGCCCATAAATTCATTGAAGCCAGTTTTAGTGTTGTTGAGGATGCATCAATCACAGACAAAATCAATTTCAGATCAAACAGCAAGATTGAAGCCACAAGCCCATTTGGTCTCAATATTGTTGTTGAACACAATGCTATGACAGGATTCAACACTGAAGAAATCTCTGCTGATAGCAACTTTGCGGGAATGGTCAAGGCTGGACCCATGTATGGCAAGACCACTGCGACTCAGTCATTCGCCATCTTCCCATTCAGGCCAGAGGCAAAGATAGATTCTACAGTTCAGTTTGACTCCACTGTCGTTAAGGCTGACAACACAATTGCAGCAACCCTTGCCAATGGTGAATTCTCACTTGTGTCTACCACCAAGGCCTTTGAAGACAGCTTGACCCATGTTGCTGAGCTTTCCTTCAAAGACAGCAAGCTGTCACTCAATTGTGATGCAAATGCCTTTGCTCTTGGTATGAAGATCCACAACCTCGCTGAAGTCTCTGCTGGTGCAGGTGAAGTTGTCATGAGAATGGAAACAAATGCAGACCACTCTGAAAACCGTGTTTACTCTCTGCTGACTGCCTCTCTTGATGTCAATGGTCTGGCAGTAAACAGCGATGCCACTGTGAATTTCCTGGAAAATGAGGCCACTCACAAGGCTACTCTGAGAATGAACAAGGACGGTTTGACCACAAGTGGAACAACCACCCTCCAGAGCCCCCTGGCCTTGGAAAACACCTTCAATGCTGGGCTTGATGCTTCAAGGGCCACTCTATCCATTACAAACAAGGCTGCAATGCGTGACATCAAGGTTGATAATGCCAACACTCTGACCATTACTCTCTCTGGTCTTGACTTCGACTCAAAGGCTGAAGCCACCACAAGTGACTATGCCTCTTACACTCATGATATCACCATCGGCCTGAAACCCTACACCGCCTCTGCAAATGTCAATAACAACTTGAAAGTTTTGGGAGCCAACTTCGTTAATGAGGCTCAGCTGCAGGCAGAGCTGTTCAAGATGGACCTCACTGGAAGCCTGAAAGCCATGTATGGTGAGGAAGAGATCAAGCACACCTATCAGATCAATTATGCTGATCTGACTGCTAACGCAAAATGCAGCACCACTGGAAAAGTCTTTGGAACTCACATGAACCACAACACTGAGCTTGAAGTTGTTGGTCTTGCTGCCAGGATTACCAATGATGCTCGCTTCAACTCGCAGCCAATGCGCTTTGACCACAGCATCCGTTGCAGTATTGTGCCTTTTGACTTCAACCTTGATGCCATTTTCAATGCTGATGGAGACGTTATCATGTATGGAAAGCACAGTGCCCTGCTCTACGGCAAGTTCCTCCTTAAAGCACAACCCCTGGCCTTTGCTAGCTCACATGAATGCAGAGCATCACTATCCCAGCAGCTAGATAATGGGTTTTCCCTTGAGACCACATTTGACAACAAGATGGATAATGTTCTGTCCCTCCAAGAGCAGAAGACCAGTTTTACAATGAAGTCTAAAATGAATGAGCATGCCTTTAATCAGGACATGAGTGTTTACAACACTGCTGAGAGAACTGGAATTGAGGTTTCTGGAACCATCCTCACAAACATCCTCAACACAGACACAGAAAACCAGGAATTCGCCATCTCTGGCTTCCTCAAGTATGACAAGAGCACAGATAGTCATATAATTCAGTTCCCTCTAATTGAAAATCTGCCTGTCTTCTTGGAAAGCATCAAGGGCTTCATTGTAAATATTGCAGAGGCAGTGCAAGACTTCATCAACGATGATGAGATAAGGGGTAAACTCCAGGCTCTTCCCCAGCATGTAAGTGACTTCATTTCTCAACTGAATATAGAAGGTAAACTTACTAATCTCAAGCAGTATTTCAATGATTTTACCCAAGAATATGTCATATCCATGGAAGATGTAGAAGCATCTTTGAGAAACCTGAAGTTTAGTGTTGAGACACTGCTGGCTGATCTCACTGTTAACATCCAAAACTTTGTTGGTATGATGAAGGAGATTATTGTTAGTGGCACCCTGCCGGAAACTCTCATTCAAATGATCCAGCAGCAGCTGAATGCCATTAATGAGGAGTATGATATCAAGGCTATGGTTGTGTATGTGATTGATACCATGAGGGAGATGATCCAGCAGATTGACCTGGAAAAACTGAAGGGCAGCAGCATTGCATTCCTGCATGATATTGATACAAATTATGAAATCAAGGCTAAACTACAGACAATCATGAGTGACATGAAACAAATAATTGAGACCTTTGATATGCAGAGATTTACTGCTGAGCTGAAGAGATACATTTCCTCCATCAACTTTAAAGTTCACATTGATGAAATAGTGAGTCATATTCCGACAGAGATTTTCAGTGATATAACAGATTATTTCAGGGAAATGATTCGGGATCTTGACATTCTAGGTAAGATCAACACCATTTATGGCAAGATGAGAGAGTTGATTGTAAAGTTTGAGGCTCACAAAAAAGTTCAAGCAATCTTTGAACAGCTTGTGGATCTCATCAAGCAGTTCAGAGTGAAGCAAACCATGAGAGCTGTAGCCAAAATGGTGAAGGATGCAGACATCCCTACCAAGTTTTTGGAAGTCTTCCAGGGCGCTATCAATTACTTGAAAACAACTGATGTTATGGATATAATTTCACAGTTAAATGTATATATTGGTGTTATTGAGCAGAAATTGAATACATTTGAGTATAATGACTTTGTGGATCAGGCCAATCGAATGATAATGATAAACACTGCTCATGTGAATGGCCTGATAAGGTCTCTTGAAATCCCCCGGAAACTTGAGGCAACAAGAGATTTTGCTAATTTTGTCTTATCCTCTGTTCAGGGTTCTGTGGAACAACTGAGAGAATTCAAAATTGCAGAATATATCAGAATTGTCAAGGATATCTTTGACAGGGCTGTGTTAAGTCCTCTTAAGGAATTTGCTGAAATTATAAAGCAGAAAATTGCAAAGCTGGATGCAAATGCTGAAATGACTTCTTATCTGCAGTTGGCAAGAAAGTCCTTCACTGAGTTCATAACTATTGCCACTGATTTGTTCACCAGTATGGTTGAGATCATTAAGAAGGTGGCACCTCAGCAAAAAATTGTCAGTGAAGTATATCAGATCATTGAGGGACTCATTACTGGACTTAAGAAAGCTGACCTGCACATGCCATCCTTCACCATCCCTCTCACTAATCTTGTTGTGCCTTCCATGAAGTTCAGCATAGATAAGCTTCACCAGTTTGAAATCCCATCACAGCTCGACATCCCTGAGTTTACTATCTTAGACTTCCACACTGTGCAAGCCACCACCATCTCAACTGATGACATTAAACAGGCAATCATTGATTTGATTGATTTTGTTCTCAACTTTGAGATGAAGATGTTTGATATGGGTGCTTCATTTGGAGAACTGACTATGAACTACCTTCCTGCCCTGCCTCAGTTTTCACTTCCTGAGATCACTATACCTGAGTTCTCCTTTCCCACTCTTCCTCATGTTCCAGCAGAGAAACTTGTCGTGACTCTTAAACTCCCAACAGTTAAGCTGCCAGTCATTCCCAGTGAGATCATGATTCCAAAATTTGGTAAACTGAGTTATGAGTTAAGAGTAAACTCCCCTATCTACACTATTAGGAATGCTGCTAATGTCCATAGTTCTCTTGATGTAAATGAGACACCTCAGCTGACAGCATTTCTGACTTCCCAAGGAACATCTCTCAGCTTTGAAATCCTTAACTTCAAACTGGATTCCACTGCTCGTATTGCTTTTCTCAAGGATACTCGTGTGATTGCTGCGGAGACCCTTAAGTTCACTCACAATTTTCTTGCATTGGACCACCATGCATCTGTGACCTTTTATGACTTCACAGCCCAGGCCTCAGCCAAGACCACAGTAAATGTCACCACAGAACCTTACATCGCTGAACTTTTAAATGAAGCTTTCTTAACTACCAAGGGTGGTTTATCTGCTACTGTTGACACTTCCTATAAACATGTCGTGAACCTCCCTATCTTGGGTGTCACTGGTGAGGCATCTGTAACTCAAAAAACTGTTGCCCGCCAGGAAGGTTCCTCTATTACAATAACTGTTGGAAATCAGGGTACTACCACCTTCAATTCTCATGATAGTATCCACAAGAGCGACCTGCAAGTCACGGTCAATCCAAGTACAGTTAAATTTACGTTGAGCAGTGACACAGATACATACCTTTTAAAGACAAGACAGACCCTGAGTGCTGACTATGTCATCTTCAGCTATTTCAAATTTGATATTCGCTCAGAAGCAGAAGGGCCCACAATCAAAAACAGCCTTTTAGTGGGATCAGTAAATGCCAATCTGCATGATATGAGGCTTGAGCTGAAGGCAACCCATAGCACAGATTTAATTGGTATTGTCAATGGAGCCCTATCCAATGTAATAGATATTGCTCTTGCCCCCAAAGAGGCTGTGTTCAACTTTCAGAATAAGGGAAACACCAAGGTCAGTTTTAATGATGCTCTGATGGCCAAAATTGATCTACAAAATGATTACTCTGCAACCTTCAGACCGGACACACAAACTATGAACACTTTAGCTCTGGCCCGTCTAAATCAATACAAACTTTTCTGGAACTTGACTGTAGAGAATAATGAGAGGAAGGCTGCCATCCTTGCTGCTGTAGAAGGGGAAGCAAACCTTGATTTCCTGACTAGGCCCATCAGCATTCCTGAGTTTGAAATTCCATTTGTTGATTTACATACCCCAGCTATCAGTGATCTTCACTTGTATGAGCAGACTGGACTGAGGAACATTTTGACTACCACTGAGCAGACTGTGAATGTGGATGCCAAGATTGTTTACCAGAAAAGCCAGGCTGCCCCCCTTGTTGACATGATGGGTCTGATCCAGATTCCCTCTGTGGGTAACTTGATCACAGAACTGTCTCTCAAGTCTGCCATCATTAACCTGAATGTCAATGTTGGGATGTATGCTGAGGATGATCTGGTGTTCCGCCTGGGAGCTACCACAGCCTCTGTGTTTGAGAGTCTAAAAGCCAAACTTGATGGCACTACCAGTCTGACCACCAAGAGAGGAATCAAATTGGCCAATTCCCTGTTCCTTGAAAATCGTCACATTGAAGGCACTCATGACAGCACCATCAGTATGAGTACTGAGACCTTTGAAACTGCT
>JBBMOC010001701.1:0-10532 GCA_037975185.1 Centropyge bicolor
TGTCATTTCCTCCAGTTGGACAACATCCTCTATCCTCCCTGCGCCTCCCTCCGGAAGTCCAGTAACCCCGAGCTGACTCATGGATTAAGCCCCGCTCTCAAGTTCAGACGACATCTCAGCGACGACGGGAAGCACGTTCGGAGGAGGAGCCTCGGCGGAGGACTCACAGGTAAACTGTCTGTGGTCGTCACGGTGGTTCAGAGTGATGCCACAAAGCTGCTGTTTTCAGGACCTGTGTGTTCTTAGTTTCACTCAGGTTCAGGTTGATTTTGTTGTTCGGCTGTTCACTTTATTTTGAAAGAATTTTAATTTTAATTATGGCTTCTGTTGCTGCTTCTGACGGAGGTGTGTGTGTGTGGATGTGGACGCCAGGACTGGGACATGAATGGCTTCACAGATCAAATATCAGGATGTCTAGAGCTACTTTTAACTCCATCAATCAGAGTCTCATAGCAAAACACTACATGAATTGTTATATGACTGTTCAGACTGAGGTCACTTTGCATTGACATATGAAAGTGGCCCAGATCAATTTTGAAAGTATCAGATTCTATATGATTCAATATGAGTCACATATGAGCAAAAAACACTGGACTCATGATGTGAAATTAGATTCATTTATTCTTTTACTCCACTAGGAAGAAGGTTAAATATATTAGCCTGCACATTCCCTGTTACTAATCTCACTGTGCGACCGTACATTAACTCAGTGGCCAAACACTGAAGTCGCTCTTTAGATCACTTCATCGCGCTCCCCTCCCTCCTGAAACTCGCTCACCTTCACACGCTGCTGAAGATTTATTTGAAGTGGTCAGAGGGAGGAAAAACGGTTTATGTTAATCTTTCTCACATTAATGTCCACGAGCCAATGATCATCCATCACTTCTGGGTCACATGATGCTCCTGTAACAGCCCTTAATGGCTCTGAGGAGTCATTTCACCCGAATCATAAACATGTTTGTTTTTGACGTTACTGATTTTCAGCACTGGAGATAGTTTTATTTTTATTTTGTGTTTTTTTTTTTAATCTCTGACTCGTGCCTCCATCTCCGTATAATGGAGGCGAGGAATTTTCATTTCATTTGTGGAGTTCAAAGCAATGAAAAACGACTTGAAAAGTGTTTCCAGAGGCAGGCGCGGGTCCTCGGAATAATCAGGATAATCCACGGGCCTGCTGTGAGCCCTCCGCTCTGCTTCCTACCTTTGAGGAGGAAATAGTTCCTGAGGACGCGCCGTGAAGTCCAAACTCGAAACGCATGTGATAAACACACCATCTGTCCCTGAGAAGCAGCTCAAGGATTCGACAATGACGGCGTCCCACTTGGCAGGACGCGCTTCGTTCGTGCATCAGAGATAAGTTTGAAAGGATTACGCCACCGTCCGCAAACAGCAGAGATGTGACCCAGATGCCACCGGGCTGGACGCCCTCCAGACCTGTAAACCATCAGGGGGTCAAGGTTTTTCCATCCGGCGTTTGGGTTTTATTTAAAGGCCTTTTCTCCGTCAGCTTCTCGCTATGAACGATGAGGTGCTACAGTTTTGAGTTCTTCACTGGAGATTTGTCAGAGCTGGTTCGAAGGAGGGCGGGACAGAGATGGGAAAAGATGATGTCACACACTTCAAAGCACCAATCAGGATTGAGTATTTGGATCAACAGTTGGGTTTGAGTGTTGAAGTCATAGTTGTCGCTTATTTGTCAATGAATATTTAATGTTGGTGAAAAACATTTAAAATCAATGTTTTGTGCTTTGAGCAAAAATTTTAATTTATATTTTTGACCTTTTGCAGCCACATAGTTCCTGGAAATGAGGAAGAACACATCGGCTAATGAGCTTATTTTTTAGTGGGAGAAATAAGTTTCCAACACGTTAACATTTATTTCATTAAACATATTTCAAATGCAACAACTCACATTAAATTTAGACCAGAAATTGGTTTTAGCTCAATAACTGCACATAACTTTTTTCATGTTCTTCTTCTTCTTCTTTATCTGTGCAGTTGAAGTTAATATCAGTCTCTGGTCTTCACATGCATTTGAAATGTTTAATGTAAAAAATGTTGAAGACTTATTTCCTCTCTACTTGGTTTCCTGTCAGTATGGCTGCATTTCCTTATGTGTCTTTCCTGCAACGGGGGAAAGTTTAAAGTGAGCGATCCCCTCGGAGCTGTGAAATTTGTTGTGGGAGGATTTATGTTTTAAGTTAGCAGGTCGGTAGCAAATCCTGCTGCGTCGACTCAGAGAATCCAAACAACCCGGTCCGATTTAGTACGTTGAGATGGAATTACTGTACGACACGTGTACATCCAATTACATCCAGTTTAGATGTGGTGATGATGCTGATTTAAAAATACACCGAACGGTGAAGTGTGTGGTTTCATGCTGCCTCTGGGTTTCTGGGTCACATGAGCCGAGATGATAACAGACCATTGAAAAACAACTGTAGGACCTCGGGCTGATTGTCTGTTTCACGTCTTTGAACAGCTTCCAGTTATCGTTCATGGATTAAAATATCGACCTTTTCACAGTCAATGAAGAATCGTGTTTTCATCTGGTGAAGCTTTGAATCATCGCAGCCTTTTAGCCTTTGTTTCTAATTTGGGAGTTTTCTTCTTGATATTGATTTTAGCATAAGTTTATTTGTTGTTAGTGTAGCTGATTTAACATTGGAAATAAGAGATCATTTATTTTGTGTGTGTGAAATACCCATCAGCCTGAGCGTGCATATGATTTCACTCATGTTCCAGGGCAGTAAGAAACAACCTCAGGCTTTACAAATGTAGTCAAGTATTCTTCCTCTGAAGTGTCTCCGATCTTTATGTTGGAATAAAAAGACCTCTGTCAGTTTACAGTACATTTAATACAAGAGCGTTTGTGTTTGAATCCGTCTGAGGAAAGAGGAGCTTTTCTCTCTGAAAGCGATCAGAACGTGATAAAGGACAGTTTTAAGCGAACGACTAACCTGGAGGCCAGTGAGTGTCGATGACCTTGGCTGAGATTCTTTTATATAAAAATGTCCATCTGAATGAAACCTGGTGAACAATGACAGTGTGTTTTTTCATTTGTTCGTTTATCTTTCAAATCATGATTCATTCAGGAAAGTTTGAATCGGGAGCATCGGAACAAGGTTTGGAACAAAGTGGCCCGACCTTGCAAATACCTGCAGTGAATGTAAAAAAACCCCAAAAAGGTTCACTCCCCCTCCCTTTCTGAAAGTGTTGACTAGTGCCTGACGAGAGATTTCCTCCATGCCGGGATGTGATGGACTGGAGTGAGGAAAACATTTGCCCGTAAGGAAGGAAGCACCTCGATTTTCACTCCTCATCCTGTTTCGTCTCCTCTCACTTCTCTTGATTTCACCGCAGTGAGCACAGTTGAACTATGAGAAAAATGCAAGAAAAAAACCCATCTGTATTCCTAAGACCTTTGTGCCACAGCATTTTGTCATCTGCAGAGGAGGGAGAGAGAGAAGACACGACTTACGGCTAAAATTAACAGAGGTCGTGTTAACTCGGCTCGAGTGAGAACTTTGAAAAGAAGTACAGGTAAAAGCCAAAATCAAACTCAGAGGCAAAATACTGATCTAACATCACAACATGAAACCAGCTGATCGAGGCTTTTTCTCCCATAAGAATATGTTTATCATCTGACAACAGTGAAAGCAGACGTCGTATCCAGACAGAGGGACAATTCAACTGTGAATAACAAGTGGCATAAATGAAGTAAATGGAATAGAAATGCACATTTTACATGATTAATTTGATCAGTCTGTATTAAAAAGACATCTGATAATGTCAAGCAATAGAAATGATGCTTTGTGTTTGTTAGACTGGCTTCAAGAAACATGTTTTTAGCCACGTTTGCAAATTATTAGAACAAAATTTCCACAGTGTTTTTAAAAGAAAAGTACAAACTGCTGCAGCATGAAGTTTATTTGAAGTATTCATGCCTTTAATCAAGAGCCAACAGTGGAGAGATGACAGGAAATGAGATGAGAGAGAGATAAGGAATGAGATGCAGGAAGAGTCTCTTCTCTGAAATGTGTTTGTCACGTTATTGTTATATTGGAGAGAAATCATTGAATCGACACCGTCTCAAAGTCTGATATTGTGCCCATTGATGGCAAAAATAGCCTGTTGAAATCCTCATAATAATAATGTGTAATGTAAGGCAACTCACACAGAAACTGAAGAGAACTAAACAAGAAATGAGCTAATGAATGAAGGGAAAGGAATTCGATGACCAGGCTGCTCAATGAAGACATGAATCGAACCAGCTGCAGAAATTGGCTGAATCGATACCCAAATTCAATTGATCTCTGTCTGCTAAACCACATAATCAATGAACGATAATCAATCACAGATTAACTATTTACACCTGAACTAGAATATGCGACTATGTTTTTTATATTCCTCTTGAATTATTCTCATTGTTTCAGGAAAAAAACACTTTCATTTGATCCAAGTCTTATTTCACCAAAACAGCAGAAGTGTTTGAATCTGTCATTTTCAGTTCAGGTGTATTTGGAGGAGAACAGTGACTCGTGTCGTTTTGAGAACAGATACCTACTCCAGACCTGAGGAACTCCAGCTATTCCCTTCATGTTTTCAACACAGGCTACTTCTCTTTCTTCCCCCGTGCCAGGATTGTTAATCCCCTCCTCCGTCTCCTCGACTGTTTACTCGAACAGGAAGTGGAAATATACACGTGCGGATAAATGACGACAACACTTGTGTGAATTATTCCTCGGCCTGTGCAGTGCTGGTAAGACGCGCTCACCGAGATGCTGAGGGTGTTTTCATCTTCGCCTCGTCTCGGTTTCAGAACTGAAGAGGGCAGATGAAAGTGGATGAGTGATAGCAAGCAACAGTTAGCGCCATCTAGCTGCCAGATGGAGGAGCTGTTTTATCAGTTTACTCTCACACAGAGCTGATGTTCAAACTGATCCGTCCACTCATCTCCGTCAGACTCTGCTGATGCTGGTTCTTATGTAACACTGAGCTCGTCACTGAGCTCTTAATGGACTTTTTCCCCCCTCTGGACTAATTTAACCCTTTGACATCCTGCCTGGCTGCTCCGGGTCAGAGGCCTCAGCTTTTTGTCGCTAACAAGAGCAGCTCAGATTATCTCATGTTACTGGTTTGTCATTTGACCTGGACTGTAAACCCATTTCCTGCCTCTGATTATGGGTCAGGGGTCGGGGGTGCTACAGAGCTTCTGAGGTTCCTCCACATCCTTTCTATTAATATATCCATGCTCGTATTATTAGCAAAATGCATTTAAAGTACCAAAAGTAAAAATTCTTCTTATGGCCTGTTTGACTTTTATATGGCTGCGTCACATCATTAGATTATTAACACTGATGCATGAATGTTAGAGCAGCATTTTTGTGGGTGTAGCTGCTCGAGGTGGAGCTTGTTGTTTTATATACAGTTCATTAATTTAGTCTACCCTCGAGGTCATGCCGCTCCAAAGATACATTTGAGGGTTCGTGAGATGAAAATGTTGCAAGATGAGATGGAAAAATTTGTACCTTGCACTTTTTAGTCTTTGCTCCTTTTATGGATTATGGATCATTTCACGTCTAAGTTTACCTAAAAAGTCATTTAAATCTTGTTTTGTCGCTCTGTAGGAAAGTACCTCCTGCTCCCCGCCAACCCCCAGCAGACTCCCACAGCATGGCAGCCGTCATCAGAGATCTCCAACCTGGTGCGCATGTGTTCCCTGAACCTGGGGAAGTCGGACCCCTCCCTCACCTCCAGCCTGGTGAGTACTTCCTGAATGGTGACCTCATCCCGTTACCTCACCCTCTCAACAGAGTTTGGTCAAAACAAAAGCTGCTGTGTGTGTCAGTTATGTTACGATCCAAACCATATTACGGCTGCAAGTCATGATTATTTTCATTATCGATTAATCTGATGAGATTTGTAATGATTAATCGTTTAGTCTATAAAATGTCAACGGTCCCTAACCTTCATCACCTCTTATCTCTTCTCTTATCTGAGTGAACAAAGATCCAACTGGCTCATAATTTGCTTTCATCCACACGCTGTTTTGCGGCCGACGTCTGGTTTAATAAATGACCTGCGTGCTTTCGTTAATGGCTCTTATCTGTCGCTGCTGCGGGTTCATAAACCAATTTGCCGCGTTTGTTTTGAAAAACCGCTTTGCAAATGCATTTATTTCTATGGCTACTGAACATGAGAAGCCACACAACATCAGTGTTCACATTTATCAAACATAATTAAATACACTCAGTGGTGCATCCATTGGAAGTCTGAGTGAAAATGTGAACACACATGATTGAGGAAGAAATGAGTAAAATAGAAAACACACACACTGAAGAGGTTCGATCTCTGGTTTGATCCGGATGAAGTCATGTGGACGGAGGTGACCTTCAGCTCGGCTCCTTCAGATGACAGATACTCTGCTTTTGATTCTATCTATCTAACGACATCACCAGACCCCCCCCCCCCCTCCTCGGAGGCTAATCCAATGCTGTTAAGCTGTGAGTCATTCTGGTGTTTGCTCGGGATCAGTCACAGAAAAGGTTAATGTGATCCAATGCGTTTGTTTGAGCATAAATACGTGAGTGTGTGTCGCGTGTGGGTCTTTCAGGGTGACTGTGACAGAACAGTTTGGTAACTGACACTCAAACCATTAGCGATGTGAGTGGGTCGACCCAGAAAGGAACTGTAACCTGAACTCGAAGACTGTTTCTCACATGACATCATGGTGACACGAATACAGTTTGTGCTCCTGATGACTGATGGTGAGAAAAAAAATCATATGTCTCTGCTGTTATTTAGCTTAAAACACACAACTTTCATGTGTTCAATCAAACGTGAAGGCAGCTTAAGTTCAATGATCTCATCTTTGAAACTGTTTCAAGTACAAAATATCTGAGCTAATTCTGTCCACTGGGGGGCGCTAGTGCATTTTCAGCATTAGAGGTAAAACACACAAATGAATCCCTTTGGTTATTGTGCCCTGCAGAGTGAATGAAAACATGCTCCTCTGTAACCTAATTGTCCTCCAGTGGATTAATCCTCCGCTCGACGTGTTGATTCAATTTCAAGTATTAACACTTGAAGACCTGAAAGAGTCTTTTGCATCTTTGACTTTAACTGTATTTTAGGATATATGTGCTTTAGAAAAATGCTCCACTGATCCACAGTATTTCACTTCCCAACCATCACAGTGTGGGATCAGATCCACTGCAGCAAAAATGACTTGATCCTGTCGAGAAATCTCTGCATGAAGACGTTTTCTGCATCAGCTCATGTTCAACATAAGGAATATTTGATATAAGTGCGCTGCTCTGCTCAGCGAATAGAGTCAAAGAAAAGTTAATGGAGAGACTCTGCTCTCACCTCCCAGGTAAGGCTGGAAGGTCACAGGGACCCGGGAGGCTGGGACACAATTTTTTCATCAGACTTCATTCAGCAAATGGGACCAAAGATGGATGGTTGAAATTGGGCTTTTTGCTGAGGGAGGGCACCGGGGTGCAGCGTGCAGCCCCCCCACTGTGTGACATACTGCTGCTCCGAGAACAAGTTTTCACAGAGGAAGAAAAAGTTGAGACTGATTAGCAACTGATGCAGACTTTCATGATGACATTATGAAAGTCTTTTGCACAAAGTGTAACATCGGATGCATAAAGTCATCAATTCGTACAAATTTATGGGAACTAATTCCTTCAATTTCTGCCTGAATCATGCCCAAAACTATCATTGAAATAAAATGGAGATTTCATTCTTAACGATTGATGAAGACTCTTAAAGGTGGAGTGAGTCGTTGTGGAGGAACATGGTTGATATTACCTTCTTCACAATGTGATTAGCAGAGTGGATTACAGCAGATATCTCCTCAGGGTCTTTGTGTGTGTGCTGAAAAAAAAGTGGTTTTTCTACACAGCTCTGGATTTTTAAACAAGAAACGAATAGAAGTGGCCTCAGATTGAGTCACATGATGCTGTTCCAGCCAATCAGCAACAGGTGACCATGGGATGGAGGTGGTATGCTAACATCTAATTGCATAATGGAGAGGCTAATTAGCAGTATTTCTCCAAATTTAGTCAAACCTTTAAAGCTAGAAATGAATAGTTTACATAAGTATTTTGATAATGAACTCGTCAGGTGACACAGCATTTTTTATTCTCTACATTTTTCCTGCTTTAAAATCTCCTCTGCAGCAGTTTGAACACACAGAACATGCAGTGAAATGTATCAGCGCATCATCTTTTATCTTTCCGTTCTGTGCATCTCGAACGTCGCCTCGTCCTTATTCTTATTCTTCACACTGTTTGCGTGGCCCCGGTGACTCAGTGGTTGGCACCATGAGAAAATGAGATGCTGGTGACCGCCGCTCTCATATTGTCATGTGTGGACACAGGCTGAATGGCTGATGCGTGGCTGCGTGTGAACGGTATCTTTTGGCTGCGCTGACACCGCGGGGCTTCATCTGCAGCCGCTGTATTATCCTGCCGTCGGAACGAGCTCAGAAAAGACGGCGAATCGCTCGACCTTGGAGAGGATGAATGAGACAAACAGCTCAGCTTGTAGAGTCTGGTTGGAGGATGGTTTTCTTAGCTTCTCTCTCTTAGATTTTTGATTCTCGATTCAAACATTTTGGTCATTTTGAACCCATTTTGTCTCTGTTTAGTTTTGATGACATAATACGAACAATCTCTCGAAAAAATGTTTTAATAATTTAATTTTTTATTAAATCATGTGTACGTAACAAACCATAAACCACACCCATAAGATCAAATATGACAAGACAAAACAGACAAGAAAAAAAAACAGATAACAAAAAGAGAAACATAACAAAACAAAACATAACAATAAAGAACCAAAACAAACTTGGCAGGCATTTATAGATGCGTTTGGCTTTGATCCCATCCACTTAGAGAGGCGAAAGGGGAGAGACAGCCAGCAATTCAAAAACAAAATTACTTTAAAACTACATTATAATATATGAACAGGCAAAGTAACAAAGGCAGGCTCAAGGTATATTAAATATGTAAATAAATAAGTAGTGTGCGTAGAAAAAAAATACATATATATATATATATATATATATATATATATATATATATATATATATGTTCGCCTACATACACACCTATGAAAATTTATGCCTGCATACACATAAGTATATAGGTACAATTACACATACACCCACATAAATGTATATGAATACCTTTATCAAAACAAAATATAGGGTGAAAAGTAGATACCAATGGCATTAACAGTAGTTTTGAATTACCAGATATAATAGAAATAATAGTACTAAACATAGTGAATAAGGAAATATGACCTTGAAAAATAAAATAAGTTATTAGTATATTTCAATAACAACAAATAAGCAAGTTGATAATAATATTATTTACAATCAAAGTGTCATTGTCATAATGATGGTTGAATGACTGGAAAGTATTGTGCTCAACATGTGATTGTAAGCACAGTCAGATTTGGCAGTTATCTCCGCGTCTGAACAGATTTAATTAGCTGTTTTTTACTCGTCTTTCAGTTTGTGGTTCGAAGTTCAGGTTCAAGATTTATTTTATTAGAAATAGAAGAAAAGTTACAATAATAAAATGTTCAGTCAAAGGAAAATAAGGAGCTGAATTCAAGATCTTTGTTATGTAACAGGCCATAATTCACTTTATATTGCTCCACAGTTTCCCAGAGTCACTGAAGAAGCCAAAGGGTTTCTGTAATTAAAATGTGGAGAAGATGCTGTCGAATATTTTTGTTTAAAACCCGAACGAGACAATCGCTGCCTCCGTGATTGTCGATGGCCTCACTCATTGTTTCCCACACTTAGATTGTATTTGTGTAGCTCGAGGCAGGAATAATTATGAAAATATTTTAATTGCATGTGAGGCTTTTGTTCAAGCACGAAGAGGCGACAGGCTGGACCAGGTTTTCAAGACTTGCTTTAAAGGTTATTTGAAGAGCCAGGCCTCTGATATTCACAGCATTCTGTCAGGAACATAGATAGAAGGGGCGGCTGAGGAGGCTGAGGAGGCGGAGTCCACTCATATGTTCACGATCCTAAACCATTTGTGAACTCCAGATTGATGCTGTTGAGGAATTTCGCCGGCCGACTCCTCTGTGGGGAAAAGCCGACAGCGATCCTTCCTCCGGTGAACGATGGTGTTTTGATTCAGAGCGTGTGCAGAGAGCAGAGGAGGGGTTATTCACACACGGCTCTGTTGTCAATGTGTTTGTGAAAGAGAGAGAGAGAGAGAGACAGGGAGGGAGGCTGAGCGAATCAATGTGCTGCTCTACAGTGAATTAAGGTTTTACCCATTTTAAATAAAAAAAACAGAATCAATATGTGGCGGTCAATGTTGACACTGTATGGAAAACATGGCTGCTGCTTTATTTGTTTGTTGATGGATTTTCTCTCCACTGATTATTTTCATTATCAATTAATCTGATGGTTGTCTAACCCATCAGAAGATATGGAATAATGGTCAAGGAATTGAATGTCCAATTTGATAGGCCTAAACCACACTATACTG
>JBBMOC010001703.1:0-10512 GCA_037975185.1 Centropyge bicolor
ATTAACAGGCTTTTATTTAATGAGGCTTTGTTAACCAGGGTTACACCCTCCCTGCTTAAATCTATGCAAGTCCCTTTGCATAATGCATAGTTTAGATTGTCTGGATCTCATGGACTTCAATAGAGTTAGTTACAGCTTCACTTAAGCTTTGGAACAAAGATTGAACTATGCTGACAAGAGGATTCCCCAATTGAGGGTAGGTTAAGAGTTTGGGCTTTGTTCTCTCTCGAGAAGATCGTCTGAGAACTTGTTGTGTCTCAAGGTCATGTTCTTTGTCGTCATTGTTCACAGGTTGGTCCTCGTTCAGCTCAGTATGAGTTTGACTTGTTTCCTCGTTTGAATCCGGTACATTGTCCATTTCTTGTAGTTGTGGTTTTGGTTCTCCTTCCTTTGCAGATTCAGGTACATTCTCTGTTTCATGTGAGTTTGCCATTTCCATTATGCTCATGCCCTCTGGAGCATTATCAGGCACGGCAGCAGGAGATTCCTTGCAAGCAGTCTCTCTTGGAGCACCAGACATTCCAGGGGGTCTGGCAGGTAATGAGACCTGACCGTTGTCTGATTTGGGTTGCTCAACAGCAGGGTTTGATTGAGTTTTGGAAGGAAGGAGTACTTTGTATTCCTCAAAGGACCTTGAGATCTCTCTAGGAGGACATGGAGGGTAATACGGAGGGTAGTTATCCTCTTCCTCAGAGGTGTACTCATGTTCAGGTTCATCAGGATCGGTTATGGGGTGTTGACGCGTGCTTGGCCGGCGTGGCTTCTCTTGGACTGCAGGAGGATTTTCAGAGACAGTTGGCAAGAACCCGCATGGCAACAATAGGTCTCTGTGAAGAGTTCTAGTGGGACCACTGTGATGCTCAGGTTTGAGTGTATATACAGGTAGGTTGTCTTTTTGACTTACAACCACATGGACGATGGATTCCCACTTATCAGCCAACTTGTGTTTACCCCTAATCCGAACATTCCTCACAAGCACACGATCGCCAACATCCAGGACAGATTCAGTTACATGTTTGTCATATCTGATTTTATTCCGTTCAGCAACTTTAGCAGCGCTTTTGGTAGCCAGTCGGTAACTCTCTTGGAGGTGAGATTTGAGGGCTTTCACGTACTGCGAGTGAGATTGTTGCTGACGATGGTTCAGAGGGACATTGAAGGCTAGATCTATAGGTAGTCTAGGCTGCCTACCAAACATTAACTCGTAAGGTGTAAACCCAGTACTTTCATGTTTGGTGCAGTTATATGCGTGAACAAGTGGCTTAACAAAGTCACGCCAATGTCTCTTGTCTTCGTCGTTGAGTGTACCCAGCATGTTTAATAAGGTTCTGTTAAACCTCTCCACAGGGTTTCCCCTCGGGTGATAAGGTGAAGTTCTGACTTTTTGTATTCCAGCTAGGTCACACAACTCTTTGATGGTTTTCGATTCAAAATCAGCTCCTTGATCACTGTGCAACTTCTCAGGAAAACCGTAGTGGATGATGAAGTTTTCCCACAGGGCTTTGGCTACAGTCCGAGCCTTTTGGTTTGGAGTAGGAGTTGCTACAGCATACTTGGTAAAGAAATCTGTAATGACAAGAACATCTTTTGTGTTACTGCGGTCTGGTTCGATAGACAAAAAGTCGATACATACTAACTCAAGAGGTCTGGTGACTTGTATGTTTACAAGGGGTGCTGCCTTCTCTGGCAGGGCTTTTCTGCAAACACACCTGCTACAGCTTTTGACCTTTTGCTCAATGTCTGAGGCCATTTTTGGCCAGAAAAATCTGGTTCTGGTTAAGTCAAGAGTCCGGTCAAAACCGAGATGACCCATGTCATCATGCAGGCTTTTCAGCACCATAGGTCTTAAGCTTTCAGGGAGAACAAGTTGATGTTGGGTTCCTTCACCCACTTGCCTCTTCCTGTACAAAATCCCATTCTGCAACTCAAGTTTGTTTAGTTCGCGCAGAAGGATGGAAAGTTATGGAATTTCTTGACGTACAGTAGGGGGACATGTTTCACCGGTCTCAAGCTGGTGTATGATTTCATTGATAGCAGGATCACTTCTTTGACTTTGTCTCAACTCCTTTTCTGACATGCATGGAATGACAGGAAAAGCATCGCAGTTATCGAAACTGTCAGGAACAGCATCAGCGGACATAGACAAAGATGTCACAAGTGGGCAAGTAAGAGCATTGTGAGCTGTGTCAAGAGACTGGAGGACTAGGTGTTTTTCACAGATGGCACTGACAGCGTGAGGGGGAACATGAGTGAAAGGATCTGTGCCAGGTAAGTGGTGTTGTACAAACTGGCGGATTCGCTCTTGTTCCTTCAGAGAGACCAGGTCATTTACTGGCTCGGGATGTGGACGGCGGGATAAGCTGTCTGCGTCCACGTTTTGTTTGCCTGCTCTGTACCGAAGCTGGAACTCAAAAGAGGACAGGGCGGACAACCAGCGATAACTTGTCGCATCCAACTTAGCGGTGGTCAGAATGTAAGTTAAAGGATTGCTGTCAGTTATGACTGTGAAAGGACTGCCATAGAGGTAATCACAAAACTTTTCCGTTACTGCCCACTTGAGGGCAAGAAACTCCAACTTGTGGGCAGGGTAACGGGTTTCACTTTTTGATAGTCCTCTGCTCGCGTATGCGATTACACGCATCTCTCCTTTTTGCTCTTGATAAAGAGCTGCCCCTAACCCGGTTGTACTCGCATCTGTGTGTAGTACATAAGGCAACTTGTGATCGGCAAAGCCTAACACAGGGGCAGTAGTCAGTTTGTCGATTATCATCTCAAATGCTTGTTGACAACTCTCTGTCCATCTCTCCCCAAAAGGAGCTTTTGGCTGAAAGCACTGGACATCATGTGGCTTAGGGCTACTGTTCTTCCTCAGTGGGGGGTATCCAGCAGTCAGGTTGTTCAGAGGTTTGACGATTTTAGAAAAGTCTTTAATAAACCTTCTATAATACCCCGCAAATCCTAAGAAGGAACGGAGCTCTTTCAGGTTCTTGGGACTTGGCCATGTTTTCAAGGCTGCAACTTTCTCGGGGTCTGTTTCAACACCGCGCTGGGAGACAATGTGCCCCAAGTACCTCACAGATGTCTGAAAAAACTTGCATTTTTCAAGTGATAGTTTCAGACCATATTCTTTGAGATGACTAAGCACATGGAGAAGGCGGGTTTCATGTTGTTCCAGGGTGTCGGAGAAAACTATAAGGTCGTCCAGGAAGACCAGGACTTCCTTAAGGTTGATGTCACACATACATTTCTCCATCAGCCTTTGAAATGTGCTGGGAGCATTTGTTATGCCCTGAGGCATCCTGTTGAACTCGAAGAATCCCATCGGACATGTGAAGGCTGTCTTGTGCTTGTCTGTCTCATCCATCTCAATCTGATAGTATCCACTTTTGAGGTCAAGGACCGAAAACCACTTCGATCCGCTGAGGGTTGAGAACGCCTCTTCCAAATTTGGAAGAGCGTAGGCATCTTTGATTGTGTTCAGATTCAACTTTCGGTAATCAACGCAGAGTCTTATGTCTCCGTTCTTCTTCCTTACCACCACTATGGGTGAGGAAAATGGCGACTCAGACTCGCGGATTATTCCTGCCTCGCTCAGTTCCTGCAAATGCCTCCGTACAGCATCGAGATCCTGTGGTCGTATGGGACGGGGTCTGTGCTTAAAGGGGGTTTCATCACTCAGTTTGATTTGGTGCTTCACTTTGTTAGTGCAACCGAAATCTGTATCATGTAGTGCAAAAACCTCTGGCATAGCACTCAACTTTTGTGTGATTCGTTCTTTCCATTCTGCAGGGACTGGAGAATCTGCAAAGTTGAGGTCAAGCTTAGCAGCTTTTGAGCTGGAAGCATGCTCAGACTGCTGTGGGACCTGGCTGTTTGGCAATATCTCTTGCATGGCATGCATTTCAGCAATGACACTCTTTGCTGGGATAACAATGTCATGTTTACTTTCATTTCGCAGGACCACTGGAAGCTTTTGCGTGGGCTTCTCAGGAAGGGTAAGTAAACAGTTGGTGACTAAGATGCCACCTGGCAAGGAGGATGTGGAGGGAGACTCAACTACAACCCACTTGTCTGGTGTTTTGGTGTTTACATGAACCGACCCCTCCAAGACTCGACTTTGGCCTGCGGGAATGATTTCAGGCTCTTTCCCTGACAGCTTGACAAGACCAAGGCTGCCGTTTTGTTTCTGTTGGTTTCTCTGTTGCAATACACTCAGCACCACTCTGTAACCATAGGGCAGGGCACTGAGATTTGTATCGGTCAGGAGGAGACTGTCAAAGAGAAGGTCAAGAGTGTTAGTGCCGACTAGGAGAGAGGCCTGTCCACTAGAGCGTGTGTCCGGGACAATCAAAGCAAGGGAGGACATGGTCAGTTCAGTTCCAAAGCAGTTCTTGGGGAAGGTAATATCAACAGCAATATAGCCTGAATATGGAACATTTTGGCCATTCGCAGCCTCAACTTCCAGCAGATCCTCTATGGGATGAATTTCCAGGTGTGAGAGATTCTTTTCATAGAACGACTGAGACACTGTCGTCACTTGTGACCCGGTGTCGAGAAGACAATTGCAAGGTTTTCCATCAATTTGCACTTGAGCAGTGTACTTAGCTCCAATCAAGTCTTTGGGTATTTTCACAGTGGCTGATTTGTGGTGCAGGAATCGTCTTTTTGGTTTACGTGAACGTTCAGTGGGACTAGCTTCATTGGTAGCACCCATTTGTCCCGCAATGAGGGCTTTCTTCAGTTTAAAGACTGTGTTTGACTGTTTTGCTTATCCCAAAGCAACTGTTTTTCTTTCAGTTGTTTTCTTTTCTCAGCGACCAAGGATGGATTTGGATCATCAGAGCATGCAGAGACGATATGGCCATCTTCGCCGCACTGGAAACAGTACCAAGGCTTTGGCCTACACTTTGCAGCTTGGTTTGTCGAGGGAATTTGCTCAGGTTCCTTAGGTTTAGTCTTAGCATTAGCTTTTGTTGGGATAGGTTTCTTCTTAGGGTTCGGGGGCTTAAGTCTAGTGAGATGGCTCTGGAGTTCAATGATTTGTGCTTTTAATTCTGTGACCAGCTCACTTTGAGAAGCTACAGGTGGGTCTTCTTTTTGGGATTTCAATCTTGTCAGCTGACCTTGCAGATCAGTTATCTGTGCTCGCATCTCAATGAGATCATTTCGCATTGTAGGTTCAGAGATGCCAATGTTTGCGGCAATAGCATGTGAGCCTACTTTTGGTCTGGTAGCTGCAAAATGATTTTTCATTCTGCTTTCTTTTGCAGTATGTTTGTCCTCTTCTACTCTTAACTGTAGCAGCAGCTCAGTGAATGAAGGTGGACTGTCCTTTTTCCTTTCCAGCTGAAGATCCGCCAAAAGGGCATTATCCCAACACCCCCGACAGAATTGACGCAGAAGGTGTCGGTCTGCTTCACTAGCTACAACACCACCTCTTTTCAAAGCTTTGGAGAGAGCTGTTTGCAAGCGATGGAGATACTGTGAGGGCTTCTCACCTGCATCTTGGAGTGTGTTAAGGAATTTAGCAAAAAGCTCATCGCCATCTTCTACTGTGCCGAAAGATGAATTAAGCAATTCAAGATAAGCTGATGGCAAAGCTTGAGGGCCTAAAGGTTTCACCACGTTTGCAGCAGGTGGCACAAGGCTGTCTAAGATTCTTCGTGTGCGTTGCAAGTCAGACAGATCTGGGTCTTGAAGCATAAGCTCAACACTGTGACGCCATGAATCAAAATCAACCTCATGACCAGGACAAGGTAGTTTGCCTGAGAACTGTCTTAGACGGAAGGAAAGACTGACTTGTGAGACAGGAGCTTCGCTTCTAACTATATGCTCTACAACTACCTTTTGCACCTCAGGAGGAGTTATGATGCTGGTTGGTATGCTAGAGGATAGATGAGGTTCTGGTTGGCTGACTGATTCCGAAGCAGTGCTGCTTTCATTGGTTGCAACCGGTTCAACAGTTTCACTTTGGAAAGGTCGGCGAGTTGCTTGTGTTAGTCCAGTGACTGGAGTTGTGGGTTCACTTTGGTTTTCTTGAGTAGAAACTACATTTTCAGGTGGTTCTGGGCTGCTTGCGACTGATTGAGCACATTCAGAAAGGTGCTCATGCAGAACAGCTTCAAAGGATTTTCCACTTAGCTTGGCAATTTTTCGCAGTTCACTGAAAAAACTGTGGGTGGCGCTGTTTGTGACAGCTGATAGGTACTCAGTCGACAGGGCTCTGATTTCATAAGTTGTTCCATCCGGATTCTCAAGTGTGTAGGGCAGTAAGGGTTCAAGTGCTGCCAAGGCAGCTCCACTCTCATACTCCACAATGGCACTTTTGTGGTAGAGAGACTGGGGATCATCTATTTTAAAGGTTCTTGCAGTTCGCCCATACTTGTTTAGGAAGTCAGTTAAACCTTCATCAGCAGCTGTGTCAGTAATCCCACTAATGATAACTGAGTTTGGAACTTTAATGTTTTCTCTGTCAACTATGTCCATTTTGCCGGGCTTAGCCTATTTTATAGGTCTGGGTCAGAATAAAGGTTGGGGTTCAATTACTGCTCCTGGCTGGCTCGCCACTTTCTGTAACACTTCTAATGGTTACAGTTCTGCTAGGACCAATATTAGGTTCGACTACTGGAGCAGTGATAGGTAAAAGTGTATTAATGACCACAGACCAGAAAATGAGTTTAAACGGCCGGCTTGTTATTTTACATAAAGACAAAAAAAAACAACAGATAACATACAGTTGACATACAATTTCAAATATCACTCTCAAAAACAAAATGAAATATTTTCCCTTTTTGTTGTATTCAAGTGATTTAGTTTATCTATCCCTTTCCTGTTTAAACCTATTATTTGGCTTAAAAGGATGTTATTTTCAACCTAGGTCATTGTTTTGTATTGATTTCAAGTTTTACCTTTCAACTATTTTGAACTCAACTCAGTTTCAGTCTGAATAAAGTTTAGTAGTTTCCAGATCTAGTTCAAGTTTGGTTAAATTCCCTTTCAAGTTTCAACCATTTCTTATTTTGTTTATACCAACAAAACATTTACATTTCAAATAACACCATGAAAGCATTAACATGTATGGTTGACCAAAACAACAGTACAACAGTAAAATGTACAAAAATCAAAATAATTCAGCAAAAGTCTGAATAACTTGGTTATCATCAATAAGTGTCTGTATCCTCTCTAAGTGTCAATCTTTTGATTGTCCAGAGTGGTTAATTCGATGTCTCTGAGAGTCCACTGCAGTTTTGCAGAGTGATTTGGATAAATCCTACCAGTTTTTTGATGAAACGTCCAGCAGAGGGCGCTTTCATCTGAAAGATGCACAGTTCAAGGGGTCTCCGGGAGGCTCGCCATCTTGTGTCTCGCACGTGGAGTTCAATCCGGTTAATCACTCAGAAATTCCCGGTCCAAACTTAATAGCCTATCATCACAACCAAATAATGTGCGTAAACAAATTAAAATAATACATATGGTAGCTTCAGATAGCAAGAAAAGTCTGTTTTCAGCTTAATTAGTACTTCATAAGATGGCGCCCGTGCCATCACGGTGGCGTGCTACACCGTGCTCCAATTAAGCACTCAATTTAGCATTTATCTTCAACATTTCACCATAAAACAACATAAATCAACTACCTTAGGGTTCCACTTCAATGAAATAAACAATACACTATAACAAAATATTCACTACATTGAATAAAATATAATTTTTACACTCACCAAGTCCCGTTCAGAAACGTACAAAACGTCACTGCGTCTCGAACAGGTTGGAAAAACAAAAATATCTCGCTTAGAATGCAAAAATAACTTTAGATAGACTCTTTGCTCTTTTCTCCTCTAATTTCTTCTCTTAATTACTCTGTTTCACGCAGCAGCTCTGCAAAGACCGTCTGCGTATATCCCTCGTTCAGTAGCAGGAAGAAGAAATACAACCCGGTTGGCTGTGGCTAGTCACATGGGTTACGCTGCAATGTATCTCTTCAAAATAAGAGTCTAAATACATTTTTAAGGCATTTTCATAATAAAATAAAGGTAACAACATGAATTTACACATTTTTAACACTTTGACATGTTTTTAACCCTAAATTAAACATTACATCATTTGAATACATCACTGTTGACAATTTTAATAATCTTTTAAACATATTAATCCATTTATTGTCTGTTTTATCACTGGTAATGTATTTCTTTTATTGACTGTTTTTATTAACAGGCTTTTATTTAATGAGGCTTTGTTAACCAGGGTTACACCTGCTTTTGCCAGACTCTCAGAGCATCGCTGCAGCTTTAATATTCAGTTGCTATCTGCTTTTATCCTCAGCCATGTCCGTCTGAACCTCACCTGCTGCTTCATCTCCTCAAGCCTAAGAGAAGGTTTGCACCCTTTTTGGTGAATGTGAATTTTCATGCATTTCACGACACATAAAATATGATGCATTTTTACAGCTGAAACCACCCAACAGTATATAAGGTAGTTGAAATGACCTCGACCAGATACACCATTGAACTGCTAATAATAATCCATAATAAGCTCTGAAGAAAGCGTATTTCCAAAAATATCATGTCTTCCTTCAGTAGTTCCTCTAGAAGTATTTAATTTACTTGCACCTTTCAAGACCGAGTTGTAAACATTTAAGCAGTGGCAGACTTTAATCATTCTGCTCGACTTGTAGTGTTGCTCTGAGGCTCCTATTCTTAGTGACAATCCAGTGATGCAGTAAGTGAGGTTGATAGCAGGCAGGAGCGTTTGTGCTGTTCTTATTGATTCCTGCTTCCCTCCAGCTCTGGGATACTCTTCCCTCTGAAACTCCAGCTGGGCGTCACGCACCATGCTGCCAATTAAACTCTTTCTTGTGAGCTCACTCTTGACAGGTAGTGTTTTCACTGTTGTGTTTGTGACCTGTGTGTATTTTTGTCCATCTTCTCTCCTGCGCTGTTTCCAATCAGCTGAGGGTTACATCGGCCTCTAACAGTTTTCTAGCCAGTTGCCAGTGCTGGCGATTTGTATATGTGATTTTTTAAAATACAAAACTACACATTCCACATGCAGATTTTTTCGTGCACATGGGTGTTTTAACAAGGCCTTGAAATTCAGCTAACTTTTAAATGTGCTTTCTAGCCACTGCTGGGATGAATAAATGCATAATATTTCCTTGATATTTGGCACTGTCCTTTTCTTTCGGAGATTAAAAATCCTTCTCTGACCTGATACAGGCAACTAATAATGGTGTGTTTGAATGTGTGGGCCTGTCCTCTTTCATCTGCATGGAGAAGGGCAGATTGAGCGTGAGACTGAGGCAGTGGGAGATGTGAAAACTGGAGAGTTTGTATGGCAGAGGCATCGTGCATCCACAGGGTATCTGGTCATCGCCCATCTGGACGGACAATCCCTCTTTGGAAGCACTATTACCCTCTCTGCGAACACATGCTCTGAAAGAAATTTGTTTTTGTGTGTTTCATGTAGCTTATTCATCAGATAGCTCTGTGAGGTTTATTGACTTGATTTCAGCTTATTACATCCAGCTAAGTTGGCGAGGACATCTCGGCCTTTAAAAAGAAGTTCACGGCCTTTAAGAAGTAATTTCTCCATAAGAACTTTGGACTCAGTCTAAGTCTGTCTCTTCAAAGTAGCAGAATGTGGAAGAGAGGGTTTGTGAAGATTAGGCTTATCTTTGCATCTTCATCCTTGGAGGAGGTGCTATGAGGCAGTGCACTAAGCTGAAACATGGACATGCTGCTCTGTGGACGTCTCAAAGAGCAAAGCGAGGAGACATAGATGACTAAAGAAGAGCAGTAATGTTCTCTTTACCACGCTCAGTCAGATGGTTTGTACTAAATGCACCGTTTTCTTTCATCATTCTTTAATTATTTGTACATTGAGTTGCCGCTTTTATTTACAAAGTACTATATTGATTTCTGTCTTTTTGATTTAGATTGAATAGATAGAACTGCAGGATCAGTTGCAGATAGTTGGTTGAGGGTTATTAAAATGCCATCTATACAGTAAAAAAAAATTGTTTTAGGTTATCACTTGAAAGCTTAGTTGCACTGAGCTTTACTTTAAAAATTCCACTAAGTATTAAGCCTGGCCTGGGTTCAGCTGGACCAGTGGTGGAAGAAGTATTCAGAGCCTTTACTTAAGTAAAAGTATGAATACCACACTGTGAAAATACTGCACTATATTTAAAAGTACTGCATTAAAAACCTTACTAAAGTTAAAGTTTGTATTGTTTGAAAAGTGTGTTAAATTATCCACAGTAAAAGTTATTGTCACTTATGCAGAAAAACGTTTTTGTCAGTGTTTTACTATTATATCTGTTGTTTTGGGATGAATATTTCTGCTGCATTCTGTCACATTTTCCTGCTGTAGATGTTTATGACTGAGCTAATTTTACCACTTTATATACTGTTGGGTAATTTAGTCTCCAGCAATGCATCATTTTCTATTAGATCATTTAAGAACCATGCTTTTCTAAAAGGTCCTCTTTTCATGAGCTCAGAAAATAAGCTGTTT
>JBBMOC010001704.1:0-10511 GCA_037975185.1 Centropyge bicolor
TCTTTGTCCATATTTGGAGTAACCGGAGGTAGGCTACCAAGATGGCTGCGCACTACGATTTGCTTCATTTTTGCTCTTCAGAAACCTATGGGTGACGTCACGGACACTACGTCCATATTTTATACAGTCTATGGTTGGAAGCCATTGCATCGGAATTTCGTTACCCAACTTGCACTGCTGTGTATATTGTGTAATGACAATAAAGAAAGTCTAACCATGGTCAGATGTGGACAGTATCTAAGATCATCAAGAATGTTCTTCCCAGTACATCTAACTGTAACAAAATGCAGCTTCCTCATATTTTGTGTTGCCCTGAATAACAATCAATAGAGCGGAGTCACAACACCGAAGTGCTTGTATGTAGAAAACATGTCAGAAATATCATTTGGTCGCAGCCCAGAGTGATTTGTAGTAGAAGTATTTTAAAACCAGCTCACTGAGTTGACCAATGCAGAGGCTTTAAAAGTGGTGTAATTTGGTCTTTCTTTTGTTAGAACTCCCAGTACAACAACAAGACTCAGGACGTGAGAGGAAATGGAAGGGAGCTCGGGAGAGGTCATTCATGAGATCCCCTCTCCACGGATAGCTGGAGTGCAACAGCTGCCCGAGGTGAGAGAGAGACAATTACAGAAAATGCAGACAAAGTTGCAGTACAACCAACACAAAGCCCACATCTCTGCAGACAGATGAGTCCTCCATACAAATCCATCCAAACACGAGCTGTTGTCTCTGTACGCCTCAGTGTTGTTTGGAGCATGAGCTTCGGTCAGACAGGACGAACAGTCAGGATCTATCCACAGGCATATCATTACAGTATATACAAATCTGAACTTTACAACCTTCCAATTCTGTATCAGCACCAGTTTGCCCGACTCCACCTCCAAAAACAATCCTGAACCATTTATTAATCCCTGATGCCTGTTGCTCAGGCCTCATCGGGCTCGTTGGTACGTCCACATTTCCACCACTAATCTGCCCTGTACATCAGATCAACAACAGAAAACAATATCACCTTGGCCTTGTCAGAGTCAACTAAGGCCAAATAGCTTGTGTGTATTTGTGTGTATGTGAGCTATTGTGTAGTAAGATGATTAGAACTTTAGATTTTATTCACAATCATTTCAAAGTTGACTTCAGGTAGGGCTATCTTTCCCCGAGATTAAAAATCAACAGTCTGGGAACTCTGTGTGTGTGTGTGTGTGTGTGTGTGTGAGAGAGAGAGAGAGAGAGAGAGAGAGAGAGAGAGACAGAGAGAGACAGAGAGAGAGAGACAGAGAGAGAGAGAGAGAGTCACAGCAACAAGCAATAAAAATCCACCTCAAGTGACCTGGATTTGATTATGGCTTAAGCATCATTGAGCCTCTGTATCAACCATTCATAGCTTTAAGTGTTTAGTGATTCTAGATGAATCCCTGGTCCAGTGAACTCGGCAACAGATTCAAAATACACGGCTCATTTTGGAGTGAGATATCACAAAAAAAACTCGGTTTTAGCTGTGTGTGTGTGGAAACTGTTCATTCCTATAGAAATTCAATTTTACATTAATTGCACGGATTCAATTTCATTTCATTTAAACTTTGTCACCTCGGCGCTGAAGAGAAATAGCCTTTGTTAGCCATCTATTAATTTGATGGATTGCAGTCCTGCAGATGCATTCAACACATTCTGTGAGTGTGTGTTTCAGTGTGTGTGTGTGTGTGTGTGTGTGTGTGTGTGTGTGTGTGTGTGTGTGTGTGTGTGNGTGTGTGTGTGTGTGTGTGTGTGTGTGTGTGTGTGTGTGTGTGTGTGCTGGCATGGGCACGAGTATGGGTATGTTCTGAGGCACCAGGGCAAGTGTGTGTGCTTGGCCGGCTCGCTGCCTGGCTGGGCCTGAATTAAGTGAACCATCCCTGGGCCAGCTGTCGCCACACACACCCATGGCCCCCTCCTCCATTTCTACAGCCAGCTGGGTACACTCACAACTCTCCTTGTATCTAAGTGTGTTTGTGTATGTGTGTGTGTGGCCTCTGATTGACACCTAAACGTGGGTTAGAGATGATGTGAGTTTTTTATTTCCACATGGAGAGACAGAGGTGAGAAAAAAACAGAAAAAGAAAGGAGAGTGGAAGAAATAAACAGAGAGAAAGAATCTGGTTTGTTAGACAGGTGAAAATACACACTGGCTTCCAGTTGCTGCTGCATCAAATTCAAAGCTCTTACACTTGCCTATGGATATTTCCCTCCAAAAAAATGATTTGCAGATTATTATTGACCATTTTTTTGTGTCAGCCACTTTGTGTATTTGTTGAAAACATAAATAACCCCTTGATAATGAAATCTTGACCTTTCCTCTAGCGCCACCATCGGGACAAACAGGCCCAACAGACCAAAATTGGAATTAATTTATCTTGAAAGGTTTTCTTCCAAATCTTCTCAAATTTACTGACAACCTTAGTGACCACAAGAGTATGAACCCTGTTGGTTTTGGTGATGATATGACGTTTCCTGCAGCGCCACCATCAGGTCAAAGTTTCAGTTTTAGAGTTAGTGTATATTGAAAATCTTTCATCCAAATCTTTTCTAAGATTTGGATGAAATCCAAACCCCCCCGCCTACCAATCAAATTAGGAAGTCATGAAATATGAAGTCAAACAAAAAAAAGCAACAATTATTTTTTCAATGATAAACATTGATTTGGGTCAAATTGACCCCAAGGATAATAGGAGGGTTAAGAAAAGACTAAAGACCCAGCTCTTTACTGAACACCCTGGCACTTGATAAACTCCTATAAAATGAACACACACAAACACACATGCAAAAAAAAAAAAGAAGTCTAATTGTATGTTACACTGTATGCCCCCCTCACTGCCTGTAGGCAGGCCCTATCTAACTTGAACCTTGATTTTTTTTTGGCTCTTATCCAGGTTGTTTCCTCCTGATAGATCCTTGCTTGTGTTGTATTTACTCTCACATGTACGTCGCTTTGGGCAAAAGCGTCTGCTAAATGAAATTGTAGAATTGTAGAAAATAGTTATAGTTATCTAAAGATTGTAAGTACATATAGAAGTTTGATGAGTTGAAGAATTCATCTGTCAGGAGAATCTGTGAACACTGCTACACTACAACAGCAACATTATTCTCTGTTTAACCAGCACTGATAGACAGGAAAACATCCCTGAGAACGGCCTCTTACAATGAAGCCGACATCACTGCCACACCTGCTGTCAGAGCTGTGTGACACTCGCCGGCTGTATCAGCTCCCTGGAGTCAGACATGAAGGCTCTGGCTAACGTTCAAAGTCCCTCTCAGTCTGTCAGAGCCTTCCAGAGTCCCTGAAGGAATTTACAATTTGCTGCTCAAACATGTCCCTGGAACATCAGGAGCTCCTTCAGTCAATCATCATCACGCCGGCTCTCACACCTCATCCTGATCCCTCTTAAGCCGCCGTGCAAATTCGTCATTTATTTCTGTACTCGGCGATGAAGTCAATCCAGATTCTGCTCCTGATTTATTCAAACCGAACGATCACCAAAATATTTAGTGACTGAAATACATGCAAACACAGAGCTATTTAAATTAGCTCTATGTGAACAGCTTGTGTTGCAATGTAAGAAAATATGTTTTGCTATAACTGGACAGAAACTGGAGGAGGGTCAGGTCTCTGGTTTCCTTCTGTTGTGTTTCACTGGTTTTATCCTCCTGAATGTGTCTTAGTGTTCCTCTGTTTCTCTTCTTACCGACGAGGTCCCACTCCCCGTTGGGGATGTAGGTGGAGATGTCCACGTCCATCATCTGCAGGTCCAGCAGCCAGCCGTTGTGGGTCCAGGAGCCGAACTTCAGGTCGCACTTCTGCACGTCGAACGGGAACCACCGCACGTCGATGTAGCAGGTACTCTTCAAGATGCCTGAAGAGAAGCAATTTTAAATTTAGAAAATGGCTCCTCTGATGCCAAATTCTTATCCTCAAACATGTCGACACGTCTTATGTCTTTTCTGAGTCATTTCACTCTTTCAAGTGTCGAACACAGAGGAAGCTAGCTGGAGGAAAACTCGTCCTCAGGCAGCAGCTTTCCTGATGAATTCATCAAATAAGTAAAAGGGCAGAAATAAGTGCAGGTTCTATTGATCAAGAAACACTTCAATTTAAGTGTTTCTGTCACTTTATACACCAAATCTCTGAAATTTTCATTTTGGTTTTCAGTCGCTAAAAATGAGTTCTAAGATGTTGTGACTGATTGAAAGCAACAGGATTTGCATTATAAAAACTAATCAGCACATCTCAGTGAATTCTGGGTAGAAACATTTTGGGCTCAATTAATTTGAAAAATGGAAGTTTTAGATGTTTGGGTCACATAACATTAACAGAAATTTAACTTCAATTTAACCCTGAGATGTCTTTACACCAGCGAGCCACCAAAACCACGGGAAAGGTGGAAGTTTGAGTTCATTAACTGGATGATGATGAGAACAACGATCCTAATAATGAGGAGTTAATGAAGACAATGATGATGATGTCGACAGCTTCACTGTGATAAGATGCTAATGATGCTCAGTTATTAGTGTAATGTAATATGTGAGAGAGTGAGTGTCTCACCTGGTGGGATGTACTGGCAGGATCCTGATGCATTTACAAGCACGTTTGTGTGGAACGTAGCATCGAACCTCTCATCAGCGCTGCAGGGAGAGGAGAGCAGATCATGGGAAAACAGTAGGGATGAGTACGGATAAAGCATTTTTGACGAATACAAGTATGATACGATTAAAACTTGTCAATATCTGAGCTCGTGCTGAAGGGAAATCCTCATTGTGGAACTGACTGTCTTCGCGCTCTGTGATTGGCCAGTCACACACAGCGCCCGCCCCTCCCTACACAGACACGTCTCTCCCAACATACGCGCGGTGCATTTGACAAGACAGAGCTGAAAACGGCTCGCGTCGCGTCGGTAAATGCCTCCGCTCCGGTCCGATTTTTTTTTCTTCTGCTTGCTCTTAGTTTGGCTGGTGATATGAAGTCAGTTGAAAAACTTTGCTCGTACTGAACGCGGTGCTTTTGAGAAGAACACAGTGAACAAGGCTGACATATTATTTCCCTGTTTGCCATCACTGGATGTTTGCATGAATCATGAAGTTCACACAGATCATTAAAAAATAAACAGTCTTATAGACCATTTACACACATACACACATATAGCTGAACACACAAATTAGCCCATATTAATATTTTTATTGTATGTGGCTGCATGCAGTATCTGACACTTTCTCTCTGCAGTTCATGAAAATAATATTATAAATATTATTGAGATATACTGTATATAGGCTTTGAATACAGTAGATTAGCAACTTCTGATCAATCCATATTAATTTCAGACTTAAAATAATGTACCGTTTTAAGCCCCACCCATTTCTGTGCCCACTTCCGGTTTAGGCACCGCCCACTCTGAGTACAGATACAGATACAGGTACAGATAGTGGTGTACTCGCTCATCCCTAGAAAACAGTCTGTGAGTATTTAAAGTCAAAGTCATGCTTCCTTCTCTAGAAGACTTTTAGAGGAAAAGCCAGAAAGAGGAACAAAAACACCAGGAGTTATGAGGCCGATTGTGAGTTAAGTAGAAAGGTAAAGAAACCCAGACAATAAACAGCAAGTGAGAATGAAGGTGACAGAAAGACACAACAGGGATTAGTGCAGATCCAGACAGACAGTGTTTAATTTTACTGATCGTCCTCAACAAACACGGTCGTCCGCCATCATGACGTCCTTCACACAGACAGAGATTGTAAAAAAAAAAAACTACAGACATCATAATCATAAAATCACAAAAATCATCCCTGGAACATTTTTAGTGAGTGAAACCAAAGTACTCCAAGAACAGAAAACTTCGACTTTTATTGTAGTATTGTATCCTGCTTCCAAGAAAAGTGGACAGATTTTCAAAAGACTCCAAAAAGTGCATTCAGTTGTGTAGTATTCATGAACTAAAAAGCACTCCGCCAAAGCCACGCAACCCTCGACATTTATTGTTCAGAGAATATAAAACGTCAGGTTGGAAATTTTTAACCTGAATCTGCATTAAAATACAAAGTGACAGACAATCAGGTCAGGGGCTGTCACAAAACATACACTGTAAAAAATTTCAACTGAGTCTGGTTCATGGAATCTTAATTACTTTTTAAATCCTTAACCTTTCCTCTGATGTCATAATCAGGTCAAATATTAATGTGTCCAATACTTAAATACTCAAAGCATTGTCGTGTGTCTCACAGCCCTCAAACAAATAGACAAAAAAAAAAAATTATCAGAACTAAAAACATCACCTTGTTGACAGAAGTAGTGAAACAGTAAAAGGCTTCCTGTGGTGGCAGCATGGAATTCAATCATTTATTCATATGTAGTATAATATTTATTCATACATTTCAGTGAGTGGTGACCCCCCACCCCCCACAGAAACCCTGAATGAGATCCACTGAACGAACTTCATATTAAACGAGTGCTCATGCAAAGCCAGACCAAACAGCCTGACTCATACGGTCATCTATTATTTTACATTAGTACATTTCTGCCACTTATGCTATGAGACCGGGAGAAAGTGAGAGGCCCGTCTGAACTCTTCCTGGAGGCTTTTCGTTGGACAGGTAGAACATAAATTTGAGCAAAGTGCACTGGGGCTGAGCCAGGGAGGCATAGAACAAGACAAGGCTTTAGCCCGATGCAGATTTATAGCCGCTGCATCAATAATATAAATCTAATCACTCCTTTCACTTAGCAGAGGGAGGAAAAACTCCGAGGCTGTGAGAACACGTTGGAACAGCGGTGATCGCTCTTGTCCGTCGCCGAGAATAAATGAGCTAAATTAGCATTTAGCCTTGTAACGGTATTTGGAAAACGTCGACCTAACATAAACATTAATTGGGTAGCATTTAAATACAGGCCTGCAGTTTCTCATTATTGAAGCCATTTGTCAAAGCACTAATGCAGGATTAATATACAAGTGGGTATTTTACATTGCAAATCAGTAAATATCTGGATGAGAAATTGAAACTGGTTTGGGAAGCTTGTAAAAATGTGGAGTTTTATACAGGTAGCACACATGAGCATCACAGGAGACTTTCTGATGCATAATATTAATCGCATCTTAATCAGATCATTAAGTCAGTAGAACATGTTTCAAAAAGGTCATGTGTCATGTGGAAAAGATAAGGGCATGATGAAGCCATTGAATCCCAATTGAGTCTTTTTTTGCCTTTGATGGGAATCTTCAACAATTTAACTTTTTTTCTTAAATGAGAGCCAGTGAATAAGACACTGCCATTTACAGGCTGAATAACCAGTTTAACCCAGCCATGGACAGACTGGTCTTCAAAATGGATGCATTTCAAGAAGTGTAATACAAAGTCCTGAAGAATAAATGAAATAAGCATCATCCGCGTTAACATTTCATGCCTGTGAGGACACTGTTGCATGTGGTAAAACATCACCGTCGAGATATGCTGATGAGCTAAGGAGAGCGTTGTGCTGTCTGCTTTCACATGTGAACCCATCTCTGCATGTAAAGAAAGCAGCTCAGCAGCAAGATGACTTACATTATTTACATGAAAAGCACAATGAAAGCAGGAAAGTCAACGCCTTTGCATCCAAGCTTCCCAAGCGTCTGTGGATGATGTAATGTTCAAAATCATGATGACTGGGATGGCACAAATGGTTCCTATATTATTCATCTGAAATGAGTTCTGTGTTGTACATAAAAAAACATACAGCTGTCTGCATTTTAGATCCTCCGCCAGTCAGGCATTACACAAGCAGCAACCTCCAGCGCTGAAAAATGAAGCCAATGCGGAAGTGCAAAAAAGCTGCAGTTCCTCGAATAACCACTAGAGCAGGCCGCAGAAGGGAGTCAATTACATTTGAGCCCCATGTTAAAATGTCCGATTTTATGACAGAAAAAAAACATATTTACAGCCTGGTTCAAAACATGGCTCTAGTCTCATAAGCTGTTTTTCGATTTTTTTTGTAAGGCGTTTCGTTTAAAATATACAAAATACATCATTATGCACAATTCATAGCTGTCAATCTAAGTGGCGCCACTTTGATTGACAACTAGCCACTGACGGTCTAAAGGGCGTCACCCTGGCTAATTCTAGTCACTGAGTTTGGGAAAGAGATCGTCGTGGGGTTAGCCGGCTAGCAACGATATTTAGCATTTAACCTAGCTGGTTAGCCGTAGCTAGTTTGATTATTTCGAATAAAGCGGCTTTTTTCAGCCAATAGCGTTCATTCGACCCGCCTCAGCTCCGCCCTCGCTCCACCTCTTTGTCCATATTTGGAGTAACCGGAGGTAGGCTACCAAGATGGCTGCGCACTACGATTTGCTTCATTTTTGCTCTTCAGAAACCTATGGGTGACGTCACGGACACTACGTCCATATTTTATACAGTCTATGGCATTACAGCGCCTCATGTCCCAACAGTCTTGGCTAACGTGGAGCGTCAACCCTACTGTGGATTCAAGAAACAGACTATCCTGCAACTTGTAGGGTGGATACATGAAAATGCATAACTTTGCACATTCTCTGCCAATGAAATAACATTGAAGCCAATCATTGATCTCTGGCCTGAGGTGGTGCTGTATGAACTACGACATGATTAAACAATATGTCATGTCATGTTACGAAGTCCTCCGGCGGTGCGCTCTTCTGAACCCCACCCAACTCCAAGATCAGATACTGTACTTGGAACTGCTGGTTGTTACATACTGTAGGCATAAACAGTCAGCCAAGCCTTCTGTCCTCCAAACTCCAACATGGCAGCACTCAGTCTTTGACCTTTGGTATCTTTCCACCTCCTGCGCTACCTGTGCCTTCTTCCCCACCACAAAGCTTACATTTCGTGTCTGCAGAGCCAGATTTCGTCGGGTCAGCACTCCACCGACCCGACACTGACAGAGCACCAGGCCTCTACACCAACCTTTGCATGGTTCACCTACAAGCCCCCCATCCACGCTTGGGTCAAAGGGGGCGCCCTTGACAAGGTGGCTTGATCCAAAGGTTGCTGTTCAGGCTGGAATACGCTTGAAAGAGACAAGTTCATACAGCTGCTGAGAACATGGCTTTAAGGCTCCAGTATACTTTTTTTTTTTGACATGTGCCAGACAGTCAAATAGCTTCGGATACCCAGAACTGGGGGGTCTGATTGTCTGACAATTTTTGTATATTTCTGAAACCAGTGATTCAACGATCACACCCACTTCCTACTATGATTGGTCAGGTGTGTGGTTCTCTTTTTACATTCTTGACACGATTTTTGTCACTTTTCTTGTAAACACTTGTGAATATTTTAATAGTCATTAAACAATATTACATCTCCCCACATGGTGATTCTTCGAGGATTTTTCCGGTATTCCAGTAAAATCTAAATACTGTGGCCATGTAGGTTTTTCATATATAGCTCAAAGTATAAGATGACTTCAACGTTTCCCAAATGCTCAACTTGTCAAGTCAGTTTTTATGAAGCCCAGTCTCCAGCTCTACATTGTATATAAAAGCTTCATGCTTCATTCTGCTTGACTCCTCATTGGTGGAGAAGTCCTTCACAGTTTTTTCCTCAAATACAATTTTTCTATTTCTTCTTTCTTCTTCTTCTTGTGTTCGTCCCCGCTGAAGCTACTGTAATGACCTAATTTCCAGATGGGGAAATCAGTAAAATCCATCTTATCTCGTACCTTTAATCTCTTTTCCTGCTCGCTTTCTTGCTTCATAAAAATAGAAATGAATGATTTTGCTGGTGATTTATACTGCGTGCATAAGGAATGTCAGCTTCAATCTGGTTCTGTGTGGGGACTATATTGACGTTATCGTTAGAGATCGCTGATCCCCCCCGTAAGCTGCTTAATGTTCTGTATCATCCCTGTTAGATAGCCAAACCTCTTCCTTCTCCCTCTCACACACACACCACACACACACACACACGCAGACATATGCAACTCGAGCCAAGCCGATCTGTCAGCCCCCACATTAAAAGAATCCTCCATCACCTTGAAGGTAGAGCTGGAAAACTGGCGCCATCAATCAACTTCCACTCCGGCTTGTATCATGTTGTCTCTCCCCCCATTACCACTGCGATTCCTTAAGTGTGTGTGAGGGTGAGACAGCGTGTGATTCTAAGGAGGCATGAGAAGGATGGATGAATTCAGAACATCTCACTCCACCATGAAACGCCCTCTGTTGGAGCTGGACAGTTTCTGTTTTATGTACCGTATGTATCTGTTTTACTCACATAAACAGGAGCGCCAGCCAAAACGGCACTTTATTACCTCAAGTGGAATTCCCTGGCACATTAATATGATTTAGGTGGAGTAAGGGAGGTCCTCACTTTGAAGCAGTTTCCAAGCTTTCTGTGTGACTATCATAGACTGTATAAAATATGGACGTTGTGTCCGTGACGTCACCCATAGGTTTCTGAAGAGCAAAAATGAAGCAAATCGTAGTGCGTAGCCATCTTGGTAGCCTACCTCCGGTTACTCCAAATATGGACAAAGA
>JBBMOC010001705.1:0-10510 GCA_037975185.1 Centropyge bicolor
CAGTCCCCGGGGTAATTGTGTGATTAACGATGGTGGGTAACCTTAATTGGAAATAAACAGGAAAAAAAAAAAATTCGCGCCGGGGTGTTTGTGTTGCATCGTGGATGAGGTTCGCTGGGATGGCGATGGTTACCGTGGAAACAGGAGAGGATGGTCCTTTACCGGGGTGGATGTTGGGCTTTAATGCACTTAGAAAGAAGAGAGGAAAGATAAAGCTGGTGAGTGTGGAGTTTACTGCCGCCGAGTCTCTGCACTTTATCTTCATGCACAAGCAGCTGCAGCTTCACCTTTACATGCTGAGTAGTTTTTGTTGTGGTGACTCAAACTTGGCCGAAACGACCTATTGAATGAAGTGAAGATTAGGAATGCGGCATAATAAATTAAGCAAATATTACACGTCACAGATCCTACAGGACGCTGTAAAAACAAAGTCTTGTCGAAACGTGAAGGAACAGTTTGACCTTTTGTGAAATTTGCTCATTCAGCTGGTCGAACCAACGGGTAGATGAGAAGGTCACATGTCTGTTAGCTTAGCTTAGCATAAAGACTGGAAACAGGGGGAAACAGCTAGCCTGGCTCTGTCAGGTGACAAAATCTGTCTACAATGTCTTATTTGTTGAATCTGTACAAAAACAGCAAATGTAAAAATGAAGTAAATGTGTAAATGTGAGGGACTGTTTCTTGGCTGGAGGCAGTGACTTCCTGGAGTTCGGCTTTAGCAGGACAGACTTAAACTAAAGTCACACAGAACATTCAACTCTTGATCCTGCTTTCACTGAAAAATGTAGTTTTTAGCTTAACTAGTTTAAACTTTCGTAAAAACCCAAAGGACACCAGCTCCAGAGGCTTTGAGGTTATTTTATCCTCCCACCAAATGTTTTATTTTGAAAAAAAAGTTGCCTTATTTTGGCAGGAGACGAGTGTGACAAAAACATATTGCAACTTCTGCTTTTGTTTCTAAAAGACATCAGTCATTATTCACACACCCAGGAACGGTCATGTACCAGGAAAATGTCACACTGGTCAATTTTGATAAAAGAGGTCAAAAATTATCCCTTAGAAACTCAGTGCATTTCCTTTGTTGCAGCTCATTTAAAGCTGTATTTGAGCAGGGAGGGACAGTAACACAGATCCAAAGCTGGGTCAGAACCAGCTGCTCCCGACCATCATCCATCATCCTCAAACAGCCGTGACGCAGCGACGACACCTCGGCGGACCTGGCTCGGCGGCGGAGGATCCAGGTGGGCAGGAACTCACGCCGACCACGACCTCGGGCCTCTCTCTCTGCTGGTCGTCTCCTCGCTCGTCCGTCTCTGGATGTGTCTCCTTCAGTCCGCTCCTCTTCATCTGCCTGTGTGTCTTTATCTGCCTCTCAAAATCTGACAAGTGATAAACAACGTTCAAAAGCATTCTTTGAGAGCGAGTTCAAAGCCGCTCGGTCCACCCCCCCTTTTCTTCCCCACTCTCCATATATATAAAAATATCCATCTTCCTCCCCGTCTTCTCCTTTTATTGTCTGGCACCAGTGGACGTTTGCCCACTTTCATGCTCCCCCCTGCTGTGAGCTCTGCAGCCCAGCCGGCCGCCGCAGTTAAACACGGGTTACTATGTCTGGTTAGCGGTTTTGTTCGGTGTGACGGCCGACCGTTTTCCCCCCCGAGCCCAAACATCTCGTGTTATGACAGCTAAAAGCAGGCAGCGTAATTACTGCAGCATAGTAACCTGAGTGTTTGTGTGGGGGCGAGAGGGCTGCATAAACACACACATCACTCTTAAATAGGTCGCATCCAAAATAGAAGACCGCAAATGAGCCGCAGTAATAGAAAGAGCTTTGAGAGCACTCGGGCGCGAACGACGCCGGCTGCAGAGAGCTGCAGATACCCAACACATCCTGATGTAAAAGCCTCCTGATTCTCTCCGTCACTTTGGATGATTTAATCCCGTAAGCTAATATTTCATACAAACAGCTGGTCGCACTAACAGCAGCCTGCGAAACATCAAACATAATACAGCTGTGAAACAACAGAATCTGAAAATCCATCAGAGCAACAACAAGACAGCTCCGTCTTCTGATCGGGATTTTTAATAACAGAGTTTTTCTTAATCAACATCTGGATGTGGACCTGAATGAAATCTTGATCTCGGAGACATGTGGGATTCGTGCGCATGTTTCTATGTTTTGCATTAGTTCATGAGAAAATAGTGACGTGTCTTCCACCAAACTTCATTGAAATCTGCTTGTGATCTGTCACAGTTTTGCACCCAGGTTTTAGTTTAGACTTCGTTTTTGTTCAGCCTTTGTTTTTACTGTTAGATTCATGCCTTGCCATAGTCCTGTTCATGTCATTGTTTCTGTGTAGTCCTGTCATTAGAGGTGGGTGGATCGATCCGAATATCGATAGTATCGATACCAAGTTGGTATCGCTATCGGATCGATACTAGCGTGATGAGATCGATAGTTTAATGTCAGCATTTGTTGTGGTGTGATAATTTTGTACACTTTTTTAATTGAGAAAAATCCAGAAAAGAAGTGCATTGAAGGGGGGAAATTTAATTTTATATTTGTATTGTAGTTTCTCAACACTCTACCTCTAAAAAGACTTTGTTTTAATTTGCTCTCATATAATAATTTTTTTCGTTTTGTTTTTTTTTAAGAAAAAAATGCACACATAACAATGTTTGTGGGAAAATGTTTTACTTACTGCTCTATTGCTTCTGTTTTTGATAATAAAGTATTTTGCAGTCGCCTTTAAACTTTGTCCGAATTCTGTCCTGGGTTATAAAAAAAAAAAATCCCAAGGAAAAACCACAAAAACACAGAAGGGTCAGCAGTGTGATGGTACATCAACCTTAAATATTAAAAGTATCGGTATTCGTATCAGTATCGGCGATACTGGCTCTATATTTACTTGGCATCGGATCGAAACCAAATCTTGCAGTATCGCACACTTCTACCTGTCATGTCATTGTCCTGTCCTGCGTTGTCACATGTATTTAGTTCTGTCTGTTCTAGCTCTGTGTTTTGGTTCCTGCTCTGCCCGTCATATTTCTATGTCCAGTGTCTCGTCTCTGATTCTTGTCACCTACCAGCCACACCCACGTAATCATGTCACCTGTGTTTCCTGTTGTAGCTAATTACCACCACTCACTATTTAAGTCAGTTGTTTTCTGTTTAGTTTTGCAGGATTGTCACCTGTTTTTCACGTCACGTTTCACGACCACGCTATTCTTCATGTTCACGTCCATGTTTTCTCTCGCCAAGTCTTGCCTGTTTTTCTGTTTGGATTTTGTCATGCCCTTGCGTGAGTTTTGTTAATACCTCGTTTATTTTCATTAAAGACTTTTGTTGAATCAGCAGATCTGTGTGATGCGCTTGAGTCCTGAACCCTCCACCTTGACATTATCAAAATCATCAAAAACATGATGAACACTTTCAGAGCGTTGAGCAGTATTTTACACCCAACACGCTACTGTATGAAACAGCATGTTAGGTCGAGGACATTGACAGTCGTGTAAAGCTTGAGGAGCATCTACATGTGTAAATCTGACAGAGACACGTCCACAGACTGAAGGTTGCTGCTAAAGATGCATCTGCTAAATCCTGACTGATGCAAACGATGTTTTTTTATTACTTTGTAGACATGCTTTTATTTTGACATTGTTTGACTCTGTTTGATTTGATGCTGCAAATCAACAAGTTGCACTGATTATGTGTTTGCTCTCACATTATATGGATGCGTTACCATGCGTTTAAATTTGAAAGTCTGACTCCACATTTTCTGACCTGACCATTTTAAATCCTCTGAGCTGCTACCTCCGCCGGTCTTGTGCATTCTCACGCTAGCTTGTTTTGACAGGAGTTCAACTCTTTCTCCAGACGGGCCGAGCGTTTCTCGACTCCGGACCTCCCTCCTCTAAACGCACCCAGAAACCCGATTAAAGCCTCGGACAATAATCTTCCTCAATTTCCACCCCCTCGTCCTCGCCCCCTCCTCCCGCCGCCCCCTCACTCTCAGCCAGAGCTTCTCGGTTTTGGTCAAAAAACAGGCGGCGAGCTCGCTGGCGCCGGGGTCCCTGTGTTTTCACAACTGCTGGGCTAAGCGCTCGGAGCGGCCTGCTCGCTCTGCTCCGTCCACCAGCGAGCGCTTAAGACAAAAAGGATCTTTGAGGAAGGGGTGTTAATGTCAGGCCGTCCATCCCCCCCCTCTAAACCCCACCAGTATTAGGTTTCAATCCGGGTGGATTTACTGAACCGACGGACTACTGCTGCTCAGAGACCCCGGTCTGACTCCGAGGCCGCGCTCCGGCTCTGACCTGTCTGTCCTCTGCTACCTTTGATTACCCATCATCCATCTGGGCATGCACTTCATATTCATCCACACGTTCACGTCTGAGCAATATATGGAAACTGTGACAGCAACTAATGATTCATTTCATTCTTTTAAATGACCTGATTTATTGATTAGCTATAAAATCAAAATCAAAAAGTACAAACCAGGAAAAGTTGAGAATCAAAGAACATGTTATGATATGAGTCCCTAACAGACAAAATGACTCAGTATCTTATTCTCTGTATCAGGCAGATCATGAAGTTTTGTTGTATTTAGAGTGAACTGCTCTGTGGAATCAGCTCAGTTCAGTCGTCTCCCTGTGGTCAAACTCCTGCTCGTCTAACCTGCTTCACCATGTCGCTCCGTGTGCTGCGGCTCAGGTTAGTGGAGCAAAGATCACAGAGGCCGGGAGCGGCTGCAGAAAAGTCAAAGTTTGCTCTGCGAAGCCACAACATGCAGCAGAGGTTCTGTGGTGAAGACGCTTTTGTCATGTGACCTAACTGGTCCTCGAAGCCGCCGGAGCTCGGTTAGTTCATGTCACACCGACTCATTGCTTCTCTTCATCCTCCGGCAGCCTCTGAAAGCTTTTTCATTCAGTTCATATTTGCTGATTTCTGCTGCTGCCACTTAAAGGCTGACTAACACAAGGGAGCATTCAGACGTGTGTGTGACATAGAGATTATGTCCTTGATTTTTTTTATATTCTACTTTACAATATAAGTATTGTTTCCCCTTTTTATGAAACCTGAGATTGATTATGTTGCAGACATGTTTCTAAACTTGTTTTTTTTTTTATCTTCTTGCTCTTTCTCAACCGCCGGCCTGGTTTCCAGCCGCTCGTTCCCAGCGCTTCATGACAATACTTGCCGCGCAGGGTGTTAGCGAGAAACAGCTGACAAAGGTATCAAGAGCTCAAGAGCTCTTCCATCAACACGCTGTGCAACACGACATGTCAGACGTCCAGAGTTTCATCACACTCCTCTCTTCCCTCTGCATACGAGCACATTTTCAAACACGGCTCTTCCCCCACAGGGCTGCTGCTAATCGGCTTTGTACAAGACAAAACATTAAGAACATGATCCTGGTGTTGGCAGGGACTCGCGTCCTGGGCCGGAGCCAGTGTGCACACACACATTCTGCCTGAATCGTCTCCACATTAATACTGGCTGTTTAAGCGTCCTCCTCTCCTTCACCTGCTCCCTATTCATGCCTGAAGTGGACTGAAGAGGTGAGATCAATAACACTGTGAGTGTGTGTCAGCTGGGTCACCTGTGCTCTGTGTGTGTGTGTGTGTGTGTGTGAGACGCTCTGAATCACACACACACATCAACCCGCCCTCCCTCCCAGCGGTCGAGGTGTGCCAGAGCGAGCGGCGGAGAAGGATTGCAGCAACACGCGTGGGAGATGGCAGAAGAAGAAGAAGCTCATTGTGCAGCCACGCCTTCGGGCGAAGGGACGGAGCGGAATAACCACAGATATCAATCACGCTCCGTCTCAGCTGCTGGCTGCCGGGCCTGCGCCGACGTTCCCCGGCAGGTGTGAAATACCAGCAGAGAGAAATAATTAACAGAGCGGTGGAGCGCGGTAACCTCTGCACATGGAGAGGAGCTGTTTCTGAGACTCTGCTCTGATCTGCTGCATCAGCTCAAACAGTTTCCTTTGCCCTGTTAAAGTCAAACCCGTCCTGCACATGGTTCCATATACAACCACCTGTTAGCCAGTACAGACGACACCTGATGAAAACCTGAGCAGACTCCATCCGGCGAGGATCAGCCATAGACTGTATAAAATATGGACGTAGTGTCCGTGACGTCACCCATAGGTTTCTGAAGAGCAAAAATGAAGCAAATCGTAGTGCGTAGCCATCTTGGTAGCCTACCTCCGGTTACTCCAAATATGGACAAAGAGGTGGAGCGAGGGCGGAGCTGAGGCGGGTCGAATGAACGCTATTGCCTGAAAAAAGCCGCTTTATTCAAAATAATCAAACTAGCTACGGCTAACCAGCTAGGTTAAATGCTAAATATCGTTGCTAGCCGGCTAACCCCACGACCATCTCTTTCCCAAACTCAGTGACTAGAATTAGCCGGGGTGACGCCCTTTAGACCGTCAGCTAGTTGTCAATCAAAGTGGCGCCACTTAGATTGACAGCTATGAATTGTGCATAATGATGTATGCTGTATATTTTAAATGAACGCCTAATAAAAAAATTCGCCCCCCCTCAGAGTTGTCATGGAGTAGAAAAACAGCTTATGAGACTAGAGCCATGTTTTGAACCAGGCTGTAAATATGTTTTCTTCTGTCGTAAAATCGGACATTTTAACATGGGGCTCAAATGTAATTGACTCCCTTCTGCCGCCTGCTCTAGCGGTTATTCGAGGAACTGCAGCTTTTTTGCACTTCCGCATTGGCTTCATTTTTCAGCGGCGGAGGTTGTCGCTTGGGATCAGCAGATGAGGCTGAAAGCTCTTAGAAAGGTCCTACAATGTCTACATCATGTCTTCTTCTTCACTGTCATTGAAAGCACATTGTTATGCTTCTATTATTATATTATTATTATTATTTTCTAGAGCTCAGGTGTTGTTGCCTGATTGTTTATCTCGTCTCAAAACTACATTCATGGTTCTGATTATATGGCTTTTAACACACTGGCTGACACACTGACACGTTCCTTGACAAATGAAAATAAATTGAAAATAAATTGGAAACAAGACGTCGTGGCAGGACATGTTTAACATACAGTTATTGTACATGTCGCTCCAGAGTGATCCAAAACTTCACAGCTCCTTTAAGTGATATAGGATGATTTTTATGTCAAACTGTTTCCAAGGTCAAGAATCAAAAAAATGATGCATTGCACATGTTCTGTTTCTGTAGATCTGAATTGTCCATTAATACAAATGACTCACATTTAGCAGGTAAGTTCATATTTTAGTGAAGCATTTTGTTATAAACTCAATCAACTCTCAGATCGATTAACAACTAAATTATCATGTGTTTGTGTGCAGTCAGTCATGTTTCCAGTCAGGAGGGTGGATGTCATGTTGTTGGGTGTAGATCCCAGTTCACAGGATCAGATGGAGCTGCACCTTGTTTCATCCAGCAGGTTGGAATGTGAGTGTGAGCGGAGGTGGAGGGAGTTGTCTGACAGCTGCATCAGGGCGGTTCAGGTGAGCGAATCCCAGCACTGCATTTTTAATTGCATCAGTAAATCCTGGTGTCCCAGCACCCCTTTACACCCACTCTGAGCTCTGATCAGACCCCGTTTGACACAAAACACTTAAATAAAGCGCCGGCTGTTCAGAGACATTAGTAATTACATATTTTGCAAGTCCGTGCCTGTTGCACTTAAAAGCGACGGGGGGGCCGAGTCCTTCGGCAGTTGCTTTTTTTAAACCCCTAAACAGCACCACAGTGTCGAAGCAGAGCGAAACTGCACGTCTCACACCGCCAACACACACACACACCCAGACAACACCCTGCGAGCCGCAAACGTCCACGTGTCTCGGCTGCAAACTCATTTCTCAGGCAGCGTTTCGAGGAGCCAAGGTTGTTGCTTGCACATGCGTGTGGTAGAGGTGTGCGATACTGCAAGATTTGGTATTGATCCGATACCAAGTAAATACAGGGCCAGTATCGCCGATACCGATACCAATACCGATACTTTTAATATTTAAGGTTGATGTACCATCACACTGCTGACCCTTAGGTGTTTTTGTGATTTTTCCTTGGGATTATTTTATTAAAACCATGGACAGAATTTGGGCAAAGTTTAAAGGTGACTGCAAAATACTTTATTATCAAAAACAGAAGCAATAGAGCAGTAAGTTAAAAAAAAATCCCCCAAACATTGTCATGTGTGCATTTTTTTCTTTAAAAAAACAAAATGAAAAAAAATATTATATGAGAGTAAATTAAAATCCGCACAAGCACATATAAGAGCAAAACTGACATTAAAGTATCGATCTCATCACGCTAGTATCGATCCGATAGCGATACCAACTTGGTATCGATACTATCGATATTTGGATCGATCTGCCCACCTCTAGCGTGTGGGTTGGCAGCAGCCGCAGCTCGTCAAACATCTGATCCCACCGGTGAACTTTTCCTGACTTTGTTGATCTGAGGTTGTACGAGAACATCCTCAATAATCAGTCAAACTGTTTGTCGGCAGGCAACGCTCATAAACATGACACTTTAACACTTTAACATGACGTGGTTCTCAGTCCTCGTGTTCATGACTCCAACTCATTCAAGTGCCAAGAACATGTTTAATTCATGAAGCAGATATTAGCTGTTCTGCAGGACGAGCAAACATTCCTCTGGAAGAACTTCCCGGAGCTCCGCACCTTCACGTCTTCCCGTCTTCGTGGGCCCGGAGGTGCTCGCTTCTCCTCGTCGCTCGCAGCGACTAATTACTCTGCACTTTCGTTGCCATCCTTAATTATAGGAACTAATGTTTGTAAAAGACTCCGGCAGCTGAGGATCTCGCTGACAGCCGCGGCTTCTCCCGGCGAGGAGGCGCATCGCTGCCAACCGCAGAGTTAATAACGCAGGATGCTGCCGGCAGCTAATTACAGAGGTGTGTGTTGAACCGGTGACCTGCTGTTCAAAAGCAGCACCTGGAGGTCACAGAGAGAGCGAGGTGAAGAAATGAATGCTGGAGGTTTCTGGATGGTCGTTCACTCAGCTGACGTCCAGATCCTGGCAGGTGTGATGTGTTGCTTCAGTGTAAACGTGAATCCTCACCTCGTTATAGCAACAGAGGAGCTCAGCTGATGCTCATATTAGACAGTGTGCAGAAAATATACATGAATGAAAGTGAAGGACATCTGACTGGAACAGAGGATGCACTGCTACAAACACGTTCATTACTGTGATAATGATTCTGAATTATTCTTTTGTTAGTTTGTGTTGTGATAAAAAGCAGAAGAAAATGATTGAAAACCTGAAACATGTCTGGGTCCACGGCAGCTATGTGCATGTTTATGACCACGACTTCTCTCCAGGTGAAATATAGGACCAACAGCAGGTAAATGTTCATGTGTAGTTGCTTTAACATTTATCTCCATAAATGTTAGAAAAGCTGCAAATCTGGACTCTTTTATCATTAATTGTAAAAAAACAAAAAACAAAAAAAACATGATCCCAATTTACTGTAGGTCTTTGAGCAAAAACACTACATGCAGATTTTGTAGAGGAAGTTTGAGCGAGCTCATGTTCTGCAGTAATGTTGTGATTGATTGATTGGTTTGTAAATGTGGGCAGTTGCAGGAGTCACACTGTCGGATGGTGGTTGCAGATTTCTGAATTTTGATGTAACTAAAACCACTTTTGTCGACTGAAAACCAAAGATTTCACCATCTGGCACGGGCCAAGTTCACACAGTGTAAAGTTGCCTTTAGTCAAGCTCAAGTTTTATATTAATGTTATTTTGCTGTTTTCCACCAATAGATTGAAAAAAATACAATGTGCATATTCACATCAACATAATTAACCTAACATAATAATTAACATAACCTCATTTTGACCCACAGGAGGAAGAAAAACATTTCTTTTTCTCTTCTTTTCATCCCTCTGTCTCATGCACAAACTGTAATTTTAAAGTCTTAAAAGTCATGAAACTCACGCCGAACACTGATCGACGTCTCGTGTTGAAATTAATTCACACACACACTTCATGAGTTTGGAGCGTCTGCACTGGAGCGCGTACAGAAGTCTGATCCCTTCAACACTCTGCGGCACAGTTTTCATCAGCATCCAGGCTGATATTAGTCTCTTTGAAAGATGAATGAGATCAGGCCTGGGAAGCTCGCACCACATGAAAAGTGTGTCACCCTGCGAGTAATTGCATCTGCGTGTGCAGCGAGGGCCGACTCTGCAGAAGCCACATGAAGAGAGGTGGTGACTCTGAGGCCGCCCGCTGTCAGTGCCGGGGCTCATACAGGCTAATGTATGGAGAGTAGCAGCTCCAGTGTCGCAGGGCTGAATGTGAAGTCGCTGTATGTGCTGGGCAGCGGCCAGGCTGGAAGGAAATACTGAAGGAAGGAGCACATGAGAGAGAAAAGATGTTTGCATCACAGACTTGCGAGAAAAAACTTTGAACCAAACGCAGTTTTAACGCCTCACATTTTGACCATAGACTGTATAAAATATGGACGTAGTGTCCGTGACGTCACCCA
>JBBMOC010001706.1:0-10504 GCA_037975185.1 Centropyge bicolor
GATCCCCACCTTACCACCATCATCCCCGGCCCCCTCCTCCTCCTCCTCCTCCTGCTGCTGCTGCTGCTGCTGCTGCTGCTGCTGCTGCCGCTGCTGCTGGGCGGTGATCCCCGCACGCGGGCATCACCAGCGGCGGAGGCGGACCGCGCGGCGCACCGAGCCGGACTGGAGCTGCATCCTCCTCCCCTCCTCCCCACCGCCGCTTACTGGCCGTGAAGGAGTTTCCTTTGCACAGAACGAACAAAAACACCCTCAAGTCCTATTAGAGTCGTAGCCGGGTTCTCTCTGACCGATAAACGACCGTCTTCTCCTCGCTCCGTGCCGCCGCCGCCGCCGCTCCGTGCCGCCGCCGGTGAGTCGTGCTCGCTCCCCGGTGAGCCCCACGCCTGTGCTCCGCTGCCTGGCGCACTGTGCTGCTGGTGGACAAGGTGGGTGCGCTTGCTGGAGAGGCGGAGCTTGGGTTTGAAAGCAAGGGGCTCTGGATAAAGTACACTCCGCCTGGTGGGGACGTGTGGACCAAGGACTGTAAGAAAATGACATCATGGAGTCTGTAGATTTTATGCAAACAAATCATCTCTGTTGCTCCATATATAAACCAATACAAACATTAAAACACACTATAGAAAAAACTCAGGAAATAGACCCACATCCTGATCCCCATTAACTTGCCATGAGGAGGACTACCACACATACCATAGGGCTCTGTGGGACTGTTCATCTATACTGACACAGACTGCTGCAGATTAGATATATGAGTCCATACAGGAACATTATAAGGGTGTCATATCCACTTAAATATAGCAGCAACAACTGAAGAATGCTATAAGTGATGAGGATATGACTGGGTATAAATAAAGATAACAGTGATATTATATAAATTTCACTTGGTCTAGACATGCACCTGTCCTACCATACAAGTCCAGCTTTACATGTAAGAATAGACCCCACCTGTTTGTTTAGTTGCTTCAGTCATAAACATTTAGAGTAATTTAAGGAAGTTGTCTGCTTTCACATGACTTTGTGGTTGAAGAGATGAATAAATCCATCCATGCTGTGTAGGATGGATGGGATACGTGAGATGGGAGCGAGGAGCTGCAGATGGAGACACCACAGGAGGAGGTATGTGTTTGTGAAAGAAGCAGGGGAGATACAGAGATTTGACCTCTGTGGTGCAGTTGGCCAGGTGTGGCCTGTCTCCTTGAATTAGTGCGCTCATAACCATCTTAATAAAGCAAAGGGAAAGGAATGAGCACACACACACACACACACACACACACACACACACACACACATGTTCATATTACTTTCCAATCTCCCTTGGCTCCACAGGCAGGGGCCCCGGGAACTGCAGGGGCCCCTAAAAGAGCTCCAGGGGGTTCCTCAGTCAGTTAACAAATTATTACATTTTACAGGGATCGAAAGGATAGAGGGATAAATCATAGCAATTTGTGAGCCAGATTCTTAGTACACATCTGTTCAGAGGCAACACAACACAACACAACAACTTTGAATAACTTTTTATATCTGTAATTAAATTTTCCTCATTTTTAACACACACTTCTCAATGATTCAAATACTGTGAAAAGAATATGTTCTCATTTGTCATGTGATATGTTACATTATTACTGACACTCATTCATCAACCACCTCTTTCAAACACCATCATTAAACAGTAAAACTAAGAAAATGCAACAGAAGCAAAAGCATGACTATTAAAACCTCAGTCAATAAAACAAGAGTCACGTCACATGACTGCAACATACATCTATAAGCCCGTTTTGGAGAGTTTAGACCATTGATTCGATATCTTCAATCACAATGCTTGTTCATATCGTGTGACCTTCTGTTTTTCTTTTCGTATACAAATGTGTGACGTCATTTCTTATTTATTAGAATTTTGGTCAGTGTTGAAATGATGCAGTGGCAGAAGCAGCAAAATATATCAGTAACACAACTTCTATTATAGTACACATTTTTTACTGAAACAACTTCATGAGACTCAACTGAGTCACAGCTGACGGGAAACTGGGCCATTACTGAGAGCTGACTCTGTGAAAAAAAGACACCAGTAACGGCAAATAAGAGCACGTCAAAAACGTAATATAACAACAATTGAACTTATAATAAAAATGTAAAAAGTTAAAAGTGTAATAAACTCCACTGACACACACTGACAAATTGACATGTTAAATACCATTGAATATTATTGATGTTATTGAATAATCCACTAAATTTTCTATTTGAATTTTTTCATTCATTTTTTAAAAAATTTACTGTAAAATATTATTCACAGTCAGTAAATAATATCCTGTCTCTCCTTTGGACCCTCTCTCTTCGTTTCCTGGTTGAGACTGAGCTCTGTGTCTCTCTATAGGCTGATCTCTTGGTTGATGGTCCCTAGACGGCTGCGAGCTGCCCAATCAGCAGCAGGGGGCGGGGCCGAGGATTCTCCTGCTATCATCACATTTGACAGCTGCTGCAGCAGCTCACATGACCAAACAACAATTACCTCATACATGTAGTACTCCTGCTGAAGGTGTTGCATTGGAGACACCAGCTCTGTGCACTGGGCTGGGCAGCAGAGCAACAGGGGGGCTTTCCATCCAGCTCAAAGCACAAACCTGGGCTCATCTCTGACAGATGCACCTCACACTGATTGTGATCCCACAGTGGTGTGTTGTTAAATAAGATGGGTCAGCTATAAGTCCCAGTCAGTGCTGATCATAAGGCAAGCGACACAAACACAGACGTCTATCTATAGATCTGTTTTCTCATCATGAATCTGTTCACCACGTCACTGTGCTTGTGCTGTGTAAATGAAAAAAAGGCATCGTGCAAACCTCAAGAGGCTTATTTAAATTCTAGTCAAGATCTGAAAAGTAAAATAATTCCCTGGGGACATTTGATATCCCTGTTGAGTTATGCTTTTAGAATGATAAGACAACCAGATTTTGCCGTCTAATGTGAGGACACATCCCAAAAATATCCATGATCTGAATATCTCACACACTGTGTCCACTGCAAAAATTAACAGTCTTAATATAAGAAATAAATACTTGGTTTGATACAGACTAAAATTAAGTGAAATAATCTGCCAGTGCAGTAAGATAACCACACTTGGTAAGATTTCTTGAAATAAGAAAAAATATCTATATATTAGACAAGTGAGAAATGTCTTAAAATAAGTGGTGAAACACTCATTTCAAGTACTTTATGCAAATAATCTCAAAACTAGCTTTTCAATTCTTATTTCACTTTTGTTGTTAACTTAAATTGAGTGAAAAAAAACCTAAATCAAGAGCACTTTAACAAGATGATTCTTCTTAATTCAAGAGTTATGATTAGCTTAAGCTAATACCTAATATATAATAGCTAATACCATAACCTCCCAGTAAGCATTCACACACTTTTATGGTTATGGTATTGAAACAAGATGTCTAAGCTGAGAGGTGGTCATGCGAGCAGTATCTGACATCATTCGACTTATTTTCTGTGAAAAATATCTAGTTTTAGGATCTCATTACTAACTAAGAAATAAAAAGACAAATATTCTCAAAACAAGAATAATAGTCTTAAACATCCTGTACTTGCATAGTATATTCAAAACAAGATCAAAAAGACTTTTTGGATAGATACAAGATTCATTTGCAGTGTCTAATGTGGCTGAAGAATTCGATCAGCCACAAGCACAATGTTTTAAAATTCTATAACTAAAATCTGCCACACACTGTTCCCTTTCAAAACACAATTCAGGTTTTGAGGCCACAACAGTCCACATCTGTACTGCAGACTGCTGTTTGCAATGTGGTGAAGACATTCCTGCTCTCTCTGAACTTCAGTAATCTCCACAGTTTTCAGTCTCCTGCCCTCACTGGGACGACATTATGCTCTAACTTTGGTTTGTCTGTCACACAGCTTGGTGTTCTTCCATTACACCTTCACAGACCTGCTCCACTATCATCCACCACGACCATCCAGCCAAAGGAGCTCATCGGAAATGTAGAACATTTTACTAAAAAGTGTAGCCTTTGAATTATTAAATAAAGAGCATCCAACCATGAAATGCACTTCACCTTACTCACTCACTTGTGTTTTATCGCCTGGCTATCATAAGAACATTCATATTATATCCCTCTAGTGAGTTCTCCGTGTAAAATGTGACAAGACTGGTCTGTGAACTGAACCCAAATGCAAGACTCCGAGACCAAAAGTTCAAAATAAAAGTCTTTAATGAAAATTAGCAAACTGAAAATCACTGTGAAGAGGAAAAACTCTGTGACAAGAAATGCAGAAAAGTAGCAACTAAAATTCACTCTTTCGAGGTAGCAAAAAATGAGAGAAAAACCAGAAGAAAGTATAAACAAAAAATCACTCACTTGAGGAAAAATACTTGGCAAACAATGACGAGACAAAGTAACAAATGAAACAATAACCTGACATGGAAACAAGCGATGCATGGATGGCGTGGTTAGCTGCTCAAACGAGACAAGACAAACTGACAAACAAGTTAGATTTTCAAAATAAAACACAGGAAATCACAAGACAACACACAACATAACAAAATCTAACTTAACATATTCTTCTTGACATAACAAAATGTACATTATTTTTCAGGACGTTTTTTAAAGAGCACATATCGTGTTCAGTCAGTGTATCAGGCTTATTAGGTTGCTATAGTGCAGGCTAGCACGAGCATATACAAGAATACATTACAGCCCAGCAGTTCATTAGTGAGCTGCTGACCTTATTTCCCATGTGGATGACATTTAATATCAACTCTCTATTTCTGTATGGAGCTAAGTTTAAAGGTGAAGGCTTCAATAAAATGTATTGCTCTGCAGCATTCTACAATACATGTAAACACAATACATCATACTGTATTCTCAATAGAGACTGTGATGTTTGAATGGAAATGAATAATGTGTATTTGATGCTCGTGGAATGAACATGAATGAAAATAAACCTATTCAATAGTATAGTGTTACATCAGTGTATTTGCAGTGGGCTGCAGTCTGGCCAGCAAGCAGTCTGCTGTGCTATTTTAGGAAAGGCAAACAAATGGAAGAGCTCTTCACTCACATGTCTCCTATCCAGTTTCCAGATACTATCTTCTTCATCGTATAGTAGGCGCATATGAGTACACACACACACACACACACACACACACACTTCCTCCCTGCCACTGACCTAACATCAATCACAGTGTGAACGTGCAAAGCGATGGCTGAGGTGGACGGGAGAGAGTGGCGCAGTGCAATCACAAAGCGCTCAGATGAGCTCCTAAATTAGAGCATGTGGCAAGCATGGACTCCCTGGGAGGCTTTGGTTAAATTACAGGCCATATTTTTAGTGAAGGCTAGGCTTCATCCCTGGAAGTGCCGGCAGCTGAGGACCATCACTCACACGCCTGTCTGCCCCCAGTTTGTTCAACACTGGAGCTGTTAACACTTGTGTTATGTGTGTGTGTGTATTTGGTGAGCCGGAGTAAAATGAGACCACCGCTCACAAACAGTTTACTGTTTTATTGCTGTGTGTGTGTTTCAGTCGCCTGTGTGTGCACACTTGAATGCAATTACAAATTAAAGCCGCAAGCGGCGATGATCGGGCCCTCGCAGCCACGCCCCCCTTTGGCCCATGCAAATTCTTTTAATAACTTTTAATCGTCAACTTGTCTCGTACACATCCTTCGAATCTGGAGTCGATCCGATTAAAACCCTAGGACCAGTTCGTTCAAATGCTAGCCCGAAAATCGCAAAAATCAGAATTTCAACGTTAATTTGCGAACTTCCTGTTCGGAATTCCGGATTACAATTGACATATCAGGGACAGTCTCGGCCTGGGGTTTATGCCCATAAAATTTCGTGCACGTCGGAGGTTGTGAAAATTTCGCGTTTTACCTACGCAAATTCTTTTAATAACTTTTGATCGTCAATGTGTCTCGTACGCACCCTCCAAATTTGGAGCCGATCCAATTAAAACCCTAGGACGACTTCGTTCAAATACGTAGCGTGCAAATCGCGAAAACGCGACGTTTAACGTTAATTTCCAAAATTCCTGTTCAGAATTTACCGCGGTCGTAAGAGACTTTTTCGTAGGCCTTGCAATGGTTGTTATGCCCACCAATTTTCAGGCCCGTAGCTCATAGTAGCCAGAGGGACTGCACTTTGAGGCCCCTAGGGGCCGCTATGGTGCACATATTTTTGCACAAACACTGGATTCATAAATTTTTCGCCAGGACTGACATTTTTGGCTCAGCGCGGTCGCGTTTATCTCAAGCTGAAGGCCCGCAATTTGGCGTTAAAGTGGGGCGAGAATCATCCTTTGGATTAGAATAGGGCCTTCGCCCCCTTAGTGGGCTCGGGCCCTAATAATGACTCACCTCCAGTGTTCCAGCTCAGGAGTTTGATAATCACTGTTTGGATCGTGTGTGTTACAGACACAGACAGTCTGATAGCAGGAGAATATGTGCCATGTCAAAACACCACCAGACACACACACACACACACACACACACACACACACACACACACACACACACACAAGCCTCATCACATGAAATCCTCAGCTGATTACGAGCAGACGACACCATGTCTGGAAGTGGGCTAGCGGGTGAAGGGGGGTGGATCTTTGTATTATTTCGCAAACCCTGAAACACATGATAAACCGCATGATGTTGCACACTACATGTTGAGTGCTGGATTCGTCGTAACCCAGTGTAGATTCACAGAAACGGTTGTGTTATGCAACCACTGCTGAGTGTAACAGGGTCAACATGAGGAGACACAGGCCAAACAGTTTACAGTAAACAGACACAGCTGATCAGCACCATCTTCCTTTCAAGCACCTACAACCAACATCCAGTTCACATCAACATCTAAAGGTCTGATGGATGATTATGTTTTTCATGTTTGACTCACACACTTCTTCAGCGTGGGAGCTGTCAAAGCATCACATCGTTACTCGGCTTGATTTTCTCCTGAACATAAACAAACATCAACAAATTACCACTTGTATTTTAAAATGAACATGGTGGCAACCATAACATATTTCCAGTTTCACAGACAACAGTTCTCCCAGAGTTACTGACAGTTTGAGGAGGAATTATGAAACAGATCACAGTCATCTGCTCCAGTTTTATCATATGTGTCTGTGTGTAGCTTTTACCAGGAGGTTTAGAATGAGGAGTCTATAGGAGTCTTATACTGTACTGTACAAGGCCCCTTATTATTTGGGATTCTGGGCTGCATAAATAAAATTGACTTGACTTCTAACAGACTGTCCAAGATCTCTGTGCACTATTATTATTATTTTATTTTTATTTTTTATATAAGCAGGTATCAGTGTCTGCACTCACCACACCTGACTTGTTAGCTTAGCTCATTGACTAGCCAATTAGCCAGCTACAGAATCAGCCTTGGGTTAATGGGAATGTATTCTAACCACAGTTATTAAGCTGACATCAAAGTCAAAATGTAATAGAGAAGTGTATTAACAAGATGGCGACAGCAGAGCCGCCGCGCTGAGCTTCACAATGGCTCTTCAGAAATCTATGGGTGACATCACAGAGACCATGTCCATGTTTTATACAGTCTCTGATACACAGTGTCCATCTCTAATCACTTTTAAACAGTAATGTTTGTTAGAGATGCAACGATTAGTCCATTGTTAATTACCGATCGCTAACTCACCACTACTCTGTGAATACATTCATTGTTTCAGTCATTTTTCAAGCAAAAAGTATAGTATTTTCACATTTCATAGACCAAACAATTAATCATTATTTGTGTAAATGGTTGGCAGGTTAATCATATATTAATCATATAGCCATAATTATATGGCCACAAGTAACATAATATAACACTTAGCAGGGAGCAGTGAGTACTAATTTGTCAACAACACAATAGTCACATTTTCTTCACCAACTTTTTAATTTTATTTTCCCATGAATTTGAGCAGGGCACAGGAATAAAACACAAGTGAGACTGAGTGCCCTCATACAAGCAACACAGACTCCATAAATTACTATCAACAAAGAGTCTCATGAAAGAAAAACAAGAATATGTGTGAACTCTTTTGTTTTCTGTCTTTAAACATCAAAAAGAAAGGCCTAAGACAACGGTCACCTTTTCAAAATAAAAGAGCTATATGTCAACTATTAGCTTAGTTTTAGTCTTTGGTTTATTGCCAGTATTCTTTACGCTCAGCTGTCTGCATCTTGTTTATTGAGCATCATGTGCTGGGGAACACCTGCTCGACACACGTCAGACGCCGACAGTCTGTGACATTTCCTCCACTGATCTATCTTTAGGGAGTACAGGAGGCTAAAGAGCCACATGCATCCTGGCGTGTTGTGTGTTTTTTCTGGGGACAGGAACCCAGGGCCAGACAGCAACAAAAGGACAACACCCTTCCTCTCATCTTGAGGATGAACGCAGGAGGCCAGAACAGTATAAACAACATAAGCACATTTCATTGTTGCGGGAGAAACAGTGTCCAGTATCAAGCCCAACATCCCGTGTGCTGTCCTGGGAATTTTCCATTTCATGTTTGATAAGGAAATATGTGTTGCGGTCAGGGCGAAACACGGGGCTGATGCACACAGCGGGGCTGTTGGCAGATGGTAAAAAGATGAGATTTCTTTCATCTTGACCTGACAATTTAACCCTCGGTACCTGCTGTGGGGGGGCTGAGGTTCAGTACGAAATGACTCTGAAATAAAAACATGGTTACTGAGATAAAGCACCACAGTAATGTTTGTGGAGCCTTGAGTCAGGCAAAATGTAGTAAAAGATGAGACGAGGGAAAGATGGGAGTGTTCATATTAAAGTACTGCTAAAAATAATCACAGGGGAGTGTAAAAAGACATGTGATGCTTTACACTTCTCCTTTAAGCTCTGATCAAATGTATATGTCAATTCCTTCATTTCCCTTTTTTGGGGGGCCTCAGCACACATTATCCATCGACTCCTCACTTTCCCCACCCAATATTTTCTTCTTTTCCCCATCACATTTCCATTTGCATAGTGATTGGATCGGAGTGTGTGTGTGTATGTGTGTGTGATTGTGTGTGTGTGGGTGTGTCCAAATTGGGGATATACACTCGACTCAAGACCAGTTGATTCAGGACAGTGGTGCAATTGGGGACAAAAAGTGACGTCCTCAAATTGGAAAAGGGTAAGGGTCAGGTTAAGGTCAGGTGGTCCAGGTTAGTCTCCAGGAAATGAACGTAAGTCTATGGAAATTACCCAAAATTGACATAAGTAAAGAGAGAGAGAGAGAGTGTGTGTGTGTGTGTGTGTGTGTGTGTGTGTGCTCATCATTTTCATCTATCTTGAAGTGCATGGCTCCTTTCTTCATCAAGGATCATACTTTATTTGTGTTTCTGTCACTCCATAAATGTTCAATCTCAGCATATGAAAGCTCTATAATGCTTCTGCTCTGAGGAAGAAAATACATTCACATGGTCATTGTTTCATACTCAAAACATGTATTTAAATTTAAAAATTTAGTTTCTTTTTATATGAAACAGATAAAAGTAAGAATTTCTCTACCAAGGCTTTTCAGTGTATGACATGACACGGTCAGTTCATCATCTGAAAAGAAGAGAGGAAGAATTTCCTTTTTAACTGACAAAAAAAAATTAGCTTATTTCTCGAATGATGGTTCATTCATTTGGAACAAAAGTCTTCATTCTGGGCTTTGTATTCTATCAAAGGAGGTTCAGTCAGATCACAAAACTGTGTGCTTCTTCTCCTTCTCACAGGCGCCCTCTGCTGGTTGAAGTGCTCAGCCTGTTTCTCCCATCTCCTGTAAATCTGCCACATCTGGACAGCAGTGGAGTTCATGGCTCTCTTGGTATTAACACACCCAAATCTTACTGGTTGTAAATAATCTCCCAGCAAATTCATGGATAAAGCAGACAAAGAGAAGTATTTCATGGTTTATTACAACTGATTTATTTGTATAAAAGTGCAGAAAATCATAAATAGAAGTTATAAATACTGAATAAATACATTAACCAAAAGAAACTGTCTGAAACTGATTGTAGGATTTTTAAAGTATGGATCCTGTTTCCAGTAGTTGGGCAGAGTTTTTGGACTTTTCATCTGTTCACATCTCAGAAGCAATACACAAATGACTCAAATCAAGTTAATACATATGATTTCTAATAAGTAAATCCTCAGAGTCATCAGCAGTCCAGTCCCTCTCCTCCCAGCCAGTCCTCGTCCAGCTCCCCCAGAATCTCCTGCAGGGACAGCTCGGGCAGGGGGGCGTGCTGCACCAGCGCCGGGTGTCCGGCCTCGCCGTAGCCTTCCACAGCACCCCCACTCCAAGAGTCCTCCAGCTGTGAGTACTGAGCCTCCAGAGGTGGGCTGTTCTCCACACTGGCGTCCCAGTACCCGGAGTCAGGAGTGTCTGGGGTTGAGGAGTGGGAGGTGGAGAAGGACATGTGTAACTGCTGCTCTGCTGGTCCTGGATACATGTAGGCTGCCTGGTTGGAGTT
>JBBMOC010001707.1:0-10503 GCA_037975185.1 Centropyge bicolor
CGAGTGTTCACGGTGAATAACACCGAGCATTTATTGAAACAAACCTCTGAATGCAGCTCTCATGCTGATCCAGTGTTGATCCATCACATGTTGATCTGAATTCACTGCCTCCGTCTGAACCTGCTCCGTCACATGATTTCAAAATAAAGGTGTGCAGGTGTAGATAAAGGTTGGCGGACGCGGCGTGAGTTTGAGCAGCAGCAGGAGCAGGAGAGCTTTCGCAGGTCGGAGCGGTGATGAATCGAGGCGCTCGCTGCTGCTCGGCTCGGCGGCGGCGTGAAGTTTAAACAGAACAGATGCACGAAGGGAAAGTTTATCTGCACCATCTGCGACATCTTCACTCCTCACAGGAGTGTTTTCATTATTTATCCTGATCTAAAGAGTTACAGCTTCTCTGAGCGCTCGTTTCCTCCGCAGCCAGCCGACGTCTGTCTCTGCCAGTTCAACTCTCTGTTTTTCAACTGATCTGAAATCATGAAAATCCACAGAAGTAGACATATGAAGTTTTCCACCAACAGTAAAATTAAACTTTGACTTTTTTAGTGTTTTTAATTTGGACTGTTTTCAGCTTTAACTTTGAGTCTGAAGGCATCATTTTTTTCCCTCCCTTCAGGATCTGAGCCTCTGCTGTTACAGGCCCAAATAAATTCCATATAAGGGAAACTCTGCAGCTCCGGCTGCGGCTGCGGCTGCGGCTCCGGCTCCGGCTCGTCGGCAGCGTAACGGCCGGTGGTCCCGGCCAGGTCCCAGGTATAGATCATCTCAACTGCCCAACACTTCATTAATTGTCGGTGCTCAGATTTCTGCTGGTGCAGCTCACATCAGAGAGAAAGACGCCGACCGGCCGATCACGGCGACCGCCCTGACCTCAGCTCCTCCTCCACCTCGCCGCCGCCGCCGCCGTGTCAGTTAGTGTCTGCTGCCTGGCAGAGGAAGGCAGGAGTCAGCAGCCCGGCTGAATGGATGTGTTTTGGCACAGGGGGAGTCAATAGTCTTGATTTGACTCGATCAATCCTCTCCGGTACACCTCGCAGTCAAATTACCCCCGACAAATTAAAAGCAGGAGTTTCCTCTGCAAAAAAAAAAAAAAAGCTGGAGAAATTGTTGAGGAAGCCGATAAGTGAAGAGGATAGAGAGGAAGGGAGGGAGGGAGGGGGGGGGAGACTGTAAGGAGGGAGGGGTGCGTTCAAAGGATCTGGAGCTTCGCCTCGCTCACATTATCACCACAATACAAAGGGCCAAATATATTCAGTGGCTTTTCTGTGGCACAAAGCTGATTAGCGGAAGGTAGCCCCCATTGTGAGGAAAATCACTTCCACGGCTGTAAAGCAAGTGATTTCATATCCTTTTTTTATTTAAGATTACACAGCAAGTGCCTAATCAGCTGATCCTTAATCATCAGCATTGTGCCCCTTCGTGTTTCCTGTAACCTCCCCCCTCACCCCGCCGATTGCCTGGCTGCCTGGCTTCGCCGGCTGACGACCGAGGTTATGAGAAACCGCCGAAAGCTGGAGAGTGAAAAGAGAGAGAGGGAGAGCGAGAGAGAGAGAGAGAGGAGGGAGAAAAAGAAAATCACTTCCAACATAATCGCCTTAAACAGCCTGGCTCCGTCTCCATCTGCAGCAGCAGCACTGGTTGCTTCATCTGCTCTCATATCATATTAGAGCTCGCACAGGCCTGGAGGAGGGAGGGGGGAGGGGAGAGGGGGGCTGATGGCGTCAGCACTCAGAGGGGTAAAGAGAGGTAATGAATCAATTATCACTTCCTGGAAAAAAAAAAAAAAAAAAAAAGAGCGGGCCTGCCACCCGCTGCCTCAGCAGGCCTCAGACCTCCAGAGCGTCAGCTGCTGGTCGCTGTCGTTTGATTGGTTCAGGCAGGACGGTGCTGAAAGACTGTTTGGGATACGTTTATTTACATACAAGTAGGTGGACATCAGGACACATGTGAGAGCTGAACGTGTCACAGCTGCTCTGACCTGCTCCACACCAACCCGCCCTGCTGAAGCAGAGGAGGCCTTAATAATGAATAATGATGTCAGAGCAGTAGTCACATGTACTTTGATTATTATAATACTTGAAAGGGTCCATTATTACAGTGGCTCATAATTACTCCATCCATTTTTCATGACAGACCATAAGCTGTTCTGAACATTATGGTACTGGATGTCAGTTTAATACAGAGACAGATTCGAGGTTCAGCTCCATGAGCCAGAAAACCTCATTCAAAATCACATTAATGTCCTTTTTATGTTCATGCGTGAGGACTCATACACTGATCCTGGGTCAGACGCTGACATGATGTGTGCACAGTAATAACATGCATATACTGTTTCTTTATGGCACTAAAGCAGTAAAACAAAATGAGGATGTTCGTCTGGAGGATCCAAACTGAAACATGTGAGGGAATTAACATGAACATCAACACAACTGAACTCATTTCACTCATCGTGTGTCAGTCAAAGGTGCATCTGAAAACTCTGTCTAAACGAGTTACTGTGTTTACATTATGAAACTCTTTTTTTTCATATGAGTGCTATAAATTAAATGTTTAATTAGCTGGTGTTTGTGGACGATGACGGTGGTTTACAGCCACATGTGATGAAGAAATGATTCTACAACTTGATCAGGGAAACTGCTTTTTATTGACGACCAGCACCCCCGACCCGTGGAGCCTGCGGGGGGTCCGGGGATGTCTGCCACCCGATCCCTCGCCCCCAGGTTGCCAGGTGGGACCTGGGTGGATCCTGCTGAGGCTCGATTGGACTGAGATCTGGGAGCTGTGATCCAGGTGGCACCTTGAGCTCTTTGTCGTGTTGTGATGAGCCACGTCATGTGACAGCAGCAGGTTGCATCATAACTCCACCTGCATTAGAACTTCATGTGGAGGCTGATGGGTGGATATACTCGACTGTCTCAGCTGTTTACAACAGCTCATACACTTAGCATGAAAGGTGCTATGGTGCATTCAGGCAAACCACAACCACAATGTTCAACCGTTATTATTATAATGCAGAATGGACACAGTGATGATGAGCAGTGTTTGTATCTGACCTCATACAATCACCATCATACATAATGCATTATGAAGGCGTATCGCATGCTCTTGTTTATGACACACATGAGCTTCAGAGTGTCACCGGAAACTTGAGATTTCAAGCCACTTTGCACAGATCAGACCTGCTCTCATGTAAAATATGAAGAGAACCTTCAGTTCAAAAGCCATAAAAAATTGACAAAATAGGAAATGGGAAGCGGTGCGATCTGTCAGCGCGTCACTCCCCACAGCGGCGGCGGCGGCGGCGGCGACCTCTGCAGTCACAGCAGGCTTTTATGTTAATGCTTTTTTTTAGTCCTGTGTCACAACAAAACATTAAAGGAAGGGAAAAAGAAAGCAGACTGAGGCGCTCATTCAACAGATCTTATTTTTATCCGGCGGGGCTTTAAGAGTCTCCAGCAGACGAGTTCTGAGGGTAAATGAGAGCACGGCAGTAAAACTCAGCTCCTGCCGCTGCTGGAGAAGAGCGATGGAGGAGGCCACCAAGAAGGGGAGATAATGGAGAATTTATGTTCTCTCTGAGAGGCCCTCTTAGCTGGATTTAATTCTCTTAATAGTGGCGAGATCTGAGCCGGCAACGCTCGGGCTCTAACCTGCCCCGCAGTTTGAAAGCCGGACGTGGGGGGGAAGCAACAGATGCATAATAAATGAAGGCAGCCTCTGGCTAGAGAGACGTAATTGCTCTCAGCACCGTTAATGTTTCATGATTTTAATAGCTGCGTTCAAGCGGTTTCGCAGAAGATACTTGGCGAATGTGCTGATGTCACCGGGACGACGATGATGCGGGTGAAGAGGTGAGATGTGAAGAGCCTTTTCCTCTGAGTGGATCACACCTAGCGCAAGGTTACGCAACCCTCGGCGAGCGGCCCCCTGCAGCCCGGGGCCGTGATGTCAGCGCTCAGGTTCCACTGTGGAGGAATAATCCACATCTACATTAACAAACAGCAGCGATGAAAGTATCGTACCTGGTCGGAATAATGTGCAATATGAAATCTGCTCTTTGAGACGGCAGATTATTAACCTGTAAAAACAAACTGATTGAGCTAAAGTTGAACACAAAGGTTCAGCTGTTTCAGCTGTTGACTCAGTTTTGGAGGCTTCTGAAGACCTCGCTGATATAAACGATGTGGACAAAATAATAGAAACTCCTCTCTCTTTAATGCAAACTGTGCTCTCCAGAAGTTGGAATGTGTATATCTGAGTGTGTACAAGGTACAATAGCAGCAGTGGTAATGCTAATACTATAGTGCATTATGATAAATATAATCTAGTAATATGGTACTACAGTAGTATAATAATAATACAATATAAAATAATACAATATAGCATATAGTAGTAGTATAATATAATATAGCATATACATTGTATGACATACATGTACATGTATAATATAATGATATAGTAATGTAATGTTATATATACTACAGTCAAATACATATAATTATAATAGTAGTAATATACTACAAATAATAATAATAATATTAATATGTGGTATAATAATAATAGCAATAATGATATTAATAACAAAATAGTAATATATAATATACAAGTATATATTGTATAACAGTATGGAAGTATAATATATGCTATACACACTCCTATATATATATATATATTATATATATGATATATCTGAGAGGTCAACACACTGCAGCAAATGGTCCAAACAAAAGCAAACTGCGAAAACACCTTCATCAATCTGACTCATGATGAACAGTTTTCAGACCGTGTGCAAAGACTGAAAACACAACCAAACACAGACTCGCTTCAAGCAGCACAGACGACATGAAAACACCTTTTTCAGTTTCCAAATGTGCCTGTTTCCATTTTCACCCTCGGAGTTTTTCCTTGTTCATGAAAATCTGTCTTTACTTGTGAAAACCTGCAGGAGTGACAGAACTCAGAGAGGAGACTGCGATGCTGCGAGATCACGTGACCACGGAGGTGAGATTCAACATGGCGGCAAACAACAGATCCAACACCTCTGATGGATCGAACCAAAACTTCACACAGGTCAGAGCTCACGACAACAACCTGCCCGTTCTCAGCGTGGACACCAGGAGCTGAGAGACGTGAGGCTGAGTCACAGATCAACAGACAGACGGACTGACAGAGACGGAGCTCCAGAGAAAACCAGAGAGAAAGAGACAGTTCTTCATATTCAAATGAGAAACATGAGACAATCTAATCTCCTCCGTAATCCTGAGACCCTCATCAGAAACTTCATGCTCTGAAACTCATTTTCTGTTTTGCACCAATAATAACAATAATAATAATAAAGAAAGAAAACAGAAATATTCTTCTAAACAAACTGTTAAGTGAAATTTTCCTGAATGTGAAAATGTGATGTGTCATGTTTCCTGTTTACAGCTTCCTGCTGATACGAAACTGCCCCCCCCCCCCCCCTTCTGCCCTCTTGGCTCTCGACTCATCTGCTTCATGCCCCACTTGACTCTGATGATATGAGATTTCAGTCCCCATGGCAACCGGCGGGACTCGTGACCATCTCCACTTTCCTGCCTCTAATTCCTGCCCCTTTCATTTGCATAGAAATAACATTTTGGGATGAATGAGCGGTCCCCTCCAGTCCCAATCTGTGTCTGTCTGAGAGCGCCGAGCGTCTTATTTGTGTTCCTGCCTGCCTGTATCAGCGCGAACATTTACCTCGTGATGTGAATGATGAAGCCGGCGGCGTGGAGGAGCCGCCGCCATCTCTCCGAGCTCTGGGCTCATTTTAATATCACCTTTGGCCATGTATTTTTATTACACTCATATTTCATCAAACAATCTCACCAACAAGCGGGTAATGACATAATTAACCTACAGGGGGGGGAGTGCCCTCGCCGCCAGGACAATGGATTTAATTGGTGAAGCTTCAAAGCGAGGCCAGCCAATGGGAGCGTTCGCAGAGAGGCGGGACGGCGAGCGGAGCGGAGCGGCGCCGCTGTGCTCCGACAGCAGACACAGCTAACGAGCTTTTAATGACATTAACTTTCATGTCCAGGTAGAGCTGCGCTTTGTGTTTTACATCCAGGTCAGTGATACTGAAACCAGCACCTTCTGAACACAATACAGCCATTTGCCTTTATCTTAATTGCAGCTTCCCCAAAATGCACATCATTATTCTTTGGAACTGTCAGGAGCAAATGAAGATGAAGTCAGATGTGTGTAGCTGCTGTTTTCAAGCCTGTGTAATAGAAGCTTATTATGTTCGCAGCAGTTGGACTTTTTGCCACTTTAACTTCTTCTTCCCCCTTTCCCCCCTCAGAGTCGTGTTAATGCTAACAACAGCTAACAACCTGGATGAGCTTTATTTTCTGACAAAAGACTTTCTGCTTCAGGAAGCTTTAACCTGCTGCTGCAGTGAGTCTGACGACGTGAGTTAACTGGTCTTCAGCTTCATGTGAAGATTCACTGTCACCAGCACAGAAACCGTCCTCCATCAGGCCAAGTGTATCTGTGAACATGAACCGTATCCAGACCTAATGCAGGTGGTCATGAAATATCATTTTGTTATAGTCAAGTGCAATATTTTTTCATATTTATACTTTGATTGATTTTACTGGTCATATTTCTCAAACCCTTATCCTCATGTATATCTCATGTACATGTGTATATAATTTTGTGTAGATTTGTTAGATTTGTAAAAACTGTTTGTTTATACTTTTCTTTTTTTTTCACTACTAACTATGTCTTTGCTGCTGTGTATTGCAAATTTCCCGCTGTGGCACGGATAAAGGTTTAGGATGGATCTCTCTGGTTTGAATGATCCTGATCTTTTCCTGGATTTTCAGCTTCACTTTGTTCTGTCCGACATGGTAACATTGTGACGAACGATGGCGCCTCCTCAGGACAGGATGCTGAACTGTTTCTGGCCACTTGGGGGCCGCAGCTGTAAATGCGACACGGACATATTAAGCTGATACAGTTAGCGTAGCGTGTTAGCGAGCAGGCGCCGACCTCAGGATCATCCCAGCCCAGCGTTCTCTGTCCTTTCAGCTCCACCCAGGTTTAATCGAGCGTTTGCTTCAGCCAAAAACACTGATGTAGAATCATCAGAATACTGACTTTAATCTTCCTTCACATGTCTGCGCTGCAGAACCATCAGGTCTCTGTGAATCTTCCTCCGTCAGTTTTTAAAGCAGCAGATATTCTTATTCACCCTCTTCCTCAGTTTCCTCTCCACCTCCGCTGGGACCGCTCTGGCCGGCCTTCAGAGCGGCGGCGGCAGATAGCGAGAAGGACCGGGCGCTCCGAACCCCCGCGGGGTCGTGGCGGACGAACTTAGCCCGAGCGAGCCGGAGCCGGAGGAGTCGACTGACTGGCTGCCTAAAAACGTCTAATCTCATAAGAAGTGCGCTGCCCGCTGGCGGGGGAGCGCCGGGACGCCAAATACAACTTTAAAAGCTTTTTTTTTTTTTTTTTTCCTTTTGCTCTCCACATCCCTTTATCACAGACAGGCCATGTGCTACAGGCTGAAAGGAGCAGGCTCCAGAAGCCTGCCTGGCAGGAGCCCCCAGTGGAATCATGGGAGGAAAAGCATGTGTGTGCATTTGTGCTGCATGTTTCTTTTCTTACAGCATTTCCGTCAAATCAAACAACACTAAATATTTCATGTTATGAATTTCCTCTGGAATAATGCAGCTTTTGTTTTTACATGCTTTCCCCCACCGTCGTTAATATTAAAGGAGGCCGCGGCAGAAACGTCTAAGTGGATGTATTGTGTGGGCCGCGGAGGAGTCGAGCTCCGCGTGGAAACAGCCGACAGGAGAAACGACACTGACCTGTTTTGTTCTATGTGTTTGAATGAGAATAAAAAAGCACAGCAGTAAATAACAGGTTCTAAATGAAGTATGTAAAAAAAATATCTATGATTAACGGTTTCTCATTTATTAGAAACGTAAATGTAGGGCAGCTTCAACAGGTCCCCCTAGAGGCAGCAGTGTTGAACACGTTGCACAACCTGACAAACCAGCCAACACACTGATGAGTCAGCTGACCATGACTGTGTTCATGGTCACATGACGTGTCACAGACCTGGACGACTCCGGGACAATCCGGACATTTCACTCACTCAGACGTTCAGTTTATTCTGGGCTGAATGTTTCTAGAGCTGCTACTGTTGTTACTCATAAGAGTTTCATTAAAAAACGAAATGTCCTGAAGTCGATGGAAGAAGTTCAGCAGGTTCGGAGACATTAATGATCATGAGCCACGTGTGGGTGAGGCGGCCATGTTGGACCACGGCGTCCAGCTCGTCAACACGTTAACAATGAAACCAGACGAGTTAGAAATGTAAAGTTTGTTGGAAGTCATTGGACAGTCAGTCACCAAGTCCTGACGGCCACATGACAAAGGTTCCAGCTGTGACAGGTCGTTCTTCCTGTTTCTAATCACCACACTTTCCTTATTTTACACATAAAGACAAACATGTCTATAAGAACAAAAATAAAAATGTGTCTAAAAATCATGACTGTGGGTAAAAAAGAGAAGGTAGTGATGAAGCTATAGTGAAAATAAAAATCTTCTGGAAAAATGATTAAATTATTTTAGAGGCTTTAATGAATCCTTTTACTTGAGTTTTTCTGGAAATAAGTAAAAAGTCGACGTTTCAGAAGCAGTTAACAGAGACAAACTGTAAATGTTGGGCAATTTTTTTGTTAAACAGAATGTATATTAAGGCAGTAAAAATGGTGGAGGAGGTGTTTTTTTCTTGTCTCAGTTTGAACCTGAGCCGGCTGCAGGTGTCAGCGTCCATCTGTCCCCTCGCCGAATCTGAAGCAGAACCAGTCGGTGGAGAAGTTTGTTGGCCGGAGCTGCCGGCGCCGCAGATGCAAACTGTCTTCACTCTGAATTATTACAAATGGAAACGCTTAAAGAGACATTCTTCTCCATTCATTTTCTCTGGGCTGCCTGGCGCCTTTGATGCTCTTCCCTTTCAAAGTAAAACAAGACATGAATTTAACATCGCCGCTGTTTATCTCGACTCGAGCGGCTTTCAAATGCAGAGAATTTCCCGCGGCCATGTTGCTTAGAACAATTTAGCAGTTCAAAGTTGTTTTAATGTGTCTGCGTGTGGCTCTTCTCAAAGAACTCGCCAGCACTTTTTCAAAGACTAACAGTAGAATTAACATCAAACGCCTCGGTGTTGCTCGATCTTAGAGGTTCCTCTGCACTTGAAAGCAACTGTTTAACATCCATTTTTTATCAGCCATCTTTGAAGAAGCTGCGAGATCTGGGCGTACAGTAGGAGCCGGCGGTCTGCGGCTCGGGTCTGTGATCCGCCTCGCCGCCTCGGGTCACTTCTTTTCTTCCTCTTTCGGTCGGTCGGACCAACGCGTTCGTTCGTCTCTGCAAAATATTTAGTGAAATATTGACGGTGCTTTGTCGGTGTTGTTTCACATTAATAAGTCATCGCTGTGTTAATTTGAATGTGAATGATCGAAACAAACAACGACTCCTTGAGTAAACATGTGAGAAACAGCATCGTGACAAGTTTATTATAGAACTCTGTCTGTTTGACTTCACTTTAAAGTCGGTGGACATGAAGTTGAAACCTGCTGAGCTGCTCTGGACGCTTCACCCCCCCCCGACCACTGAAAACTGCCCACAGGAAGAAACTGGTGTTTTCTTTCCAACCTCAGCCACTGAAAAGAGACTGGGTGAAGAAATACTGCAAACAAACACAGTACACACAGTACAGATATTCAGGTCTTCTTTTTTAACATAAGCTGGATTTTCAGTCTCAGTTCAGATCAGGAAAAACTGAATAAACCTGAAGAAGAGCAGCAGAGTTCAGACAGTTCTTCAGGACAGGAAACAGTAAAACTACAGAATGGACACATAAACAGATGGACTGTTGAAAATGGATGCAACGTCAGGTGTCACCAAACAGACCTGAGTCATATGACCTCACCTCATCCTGGTTCAGACCAAGCGGCAACCTCCGGCGCTGAAAAATGAAGCCAATGCGGAAGTGCAAAAAAGCTGCAGTTTCAGAAAAAAACATATTTACAGCCTGGTTCAAAACATGGCTGGGGGGGGCAATTTTTTTCTAAGGCGTTCGTTTAAAATATACAGCATACATCATTATGCACAATTCATAGCTGTCAATCTAAGTGGCACCACTTTGATTGACAACTAGCCACTGACGGTCTAAAGGGCGTCACCCCGGCTAATTCTAGTCACTGAGTTTGGGAAAGAGATCGTTGTGGGGTTAGCCGGCTAGCAACGCTATTTAGCATTTAACCTAGCTGGTTAGCCGTAGCTAGTTTGATTATTTCCAATAAAGCGGCTTTTTTCAGCCAATAGCGTTCATTCGACCCGCCTCAGCTCCGCCCTCGCTCCACCTCTTTGTCCATATTTGGAGTAACCGGAGGTAGGCTACCAAGATGGCTACGCACTACGATTTGCTTCATTTTTGCTCTTCAGAAACCTATGGGTGACGTC
>JBBMOC010001708.1:0-10500 GCA_037975185.1 Centropyge bicolor
TGCTGGCACATCTTCTGTGAATGTTCCAATGTCGCAGTGAAAATGTTTCCAACCAAACTGTGACCAAACCTGGGTCAAAGGCAATCCTCCTCAACATCAGCCAGCTTTTTTAAACTTTGAAAGTTCTTTGATTCCCTTGATGTCTTTGATCCATTCTATCCTTTATTCTGCTTGTTGCCATTGGAAACCTGTATATTTGTGTTTGAATATGTGGATGTAGATATTTATCAAATGAATTATAAGTACATGTATAATATGCATTAAAATCTTGATTAGTTTGCCTGAAATAGGACAACAAAAGTCTTTATTAAGGATGATGACTTTTTGAGGCTGCTGCAAATAAAGACCTTGTCGTTCATGTGGCCCCATTTCCCCAAGTGGACAGCACAAACACTCTTTTAAACACACACAGTAATAATAACGGTACTTTAATAAGCCGGCATAACGTTATATGTAAACATTTCAGCCTCCAGTCGATCAGTCAGTTTCTGGAGTGTAATAAAATTAAAATATCTGTTTTAACAAAAATATAAATAATTACATTTGAGGTCATGGACCGTAAAATGTTTAATTTTACTGTTTAGCTTCAATAACCCACTCCAGCTTAACCTATAACATCATCTTGAAACATTCACAAATGAGACGTTAATATTTTGAATTTACAAAAACTTTATTGTATTTACACACAGTTCAGTTTAATATCACATAACATTAGTTAACAAACGTGGAGGATCTTTATTTTCCAACCTCACATAAATGCTTTTTATTCTAAAGTAGGCTATTAACACCATAAACTATAATATTTACGTTTCGACTTCAGGTTTAATAAATGAATCTACCAGACGCTCCTGTTAGCATGTTAGCTTAGCTCAATCTCCGCCGTCTCCCCACGGAGAAATTCGTCCTGGACATCCCAGAGAAACACAGTCAACACGGCAATACAGTCAAACTCCAGCCAACAAGCAGCTCCACAAACAGCAGAACAAACTCACCGAAAAAACAGCGCAGACGTCCCGGAAAGAGACACCACACAGCCGGAAGCTACCTGGAGCCCGATGCTATTCCTGCTCTGGCACACAGTAAACACCGCGTCATACCGTTGCTGGGCAACGTATTTAAAAAAAAAACGTCTCAGAATTTGAGCAAAAAAAGAAAAAGAAAGAAAGAAAGAAAAGACAAGTGTTTCGAGTCATCTATGTCAAGTCTAAATCAAATCTCAAGTTATGAATGCCAAGTCAAAGTCAAGTCTTTCATCAGTGTGAGTCAAGCAAGTCTGAAGTCCTCAAAATTTGTGACTGGAGTCAGGTCATGTGACCACCTCTGTCACTGTCCTCACAGGTCTAACACACAGCTTCTTTCCCTGCTGCCTGTCCTCCTCTGGTGTCCATGCAGACATACAAAACACAACACAAACAACACCTCTAATCAGTCACCTAAACCTTTAAAAGCTCTTTCAACGCAAAAACACACTCACACAAAGAAAATCACATTCATCCCATTCAAACCCATGTGACTGGTAGGAACATTGTCCTACCTTCAGCCCTGGTGGGAGCCTGCCTCCTCTGCCTCGTCCGCTTGTTGATCTACACAAAAACAAACACATTTCCTCTGATTAGATGGACTCTGTCAGGGCTTGACTGTGTGCAGCAGCAGCAGCAGCAGCAGCAGAGGCAGAGGCCAGTGATGCAGATGCTGTTGTTGGAGCATCCAGCCAGTGAACAAAGCTGACCTCATACACCTGTTGCAGGTGATGGCTGTCACACACAGGTGTGAGTCTATGAGGAAGAAGGCTCCATGGTCGCTGTCCTCACAGGTCGAAAACACAACTTCTTTCCCTGCTGCGTGTCCTCCTCTGGTGTCCATGCAGACATACAAAACACAACACAAACAACACCTCTAATCAGTCACCTAAACCTTTAAAAGCTCTTTCAACACAAAAACACACTCACACAAAGAAAATCACATTCATCCCATTCAAACCCATGTGACTGGTAGGAACATTGTCCTACCTTCAGCCCTGGTGGGAGCCTGCCTCCTCTGCCTCGTCCGCTTGTTGATCTACACAAAAACAAACACATTTCCTCTGATTAGATGGACTCTGTCAGGGCTTGACTGTGTGCAGCAGCAGCAGCAGCAGCAGCAGCAGCAGAGGCCAGTGATGCAGATGCTGTTGTTGGAGCATCCAGCCAGTCAGCAGGGTGTCCATGATAGATGTCAGCTTGGCTAACATCCTCCTCTCACCCACGTTCTCAATGGAGTCCACAGAACAGTCCATGACAGAACCAGCCCTCCTGACCAGTTTGTTCAGTCTCTTCCTGTCCCTCTCTGTGCTCCCCCCTCCCCAGCAGACCACTGCATAGAAGAGTGCAGACGCCACCACAGTGTCATAAAAAGTCCTTAGTAGAGTCCTGCATACTCCAAAGGAGCTCAGCCTCCTCAGCAGGTGCAGACAGCTTTGGCCCTTCTTGTATAAAGCGTCTGTGTCATGTGACCAGTCCAGTTTATTGTTGAGGTGAACACCCAGGTATTTGTAGGTCTCCACCCTCTCCATGTCCAATCCCTGGATGTTCACCGGTGCAGTCTGGGGTGGCTTCCTCCTGAAGTCGATCACCAGCTCCTTCGTCTTGCTGGCATTGAGCTGAAGATGATTTAGCTCACACCAGCTGACAAAGTCACTGATGACCCCCCTGTACTCCTGGTCGTCCCCGCCCGATACACACCTGACGATGGCTGTATCAGAGAAGAGAAAGGGGGAGAGCACTGTCCCCTGTGGGGCCCCTGTGCTGCAGACCACCGTGTCAGACACACAGTCCTGAAGCCTCACGTACTGTGGTCTGTTGGTGAGGTAGTCGATCGTCCATGCAGCCAGGTGACAGTCTACTCCCGCTCCTTCTAACTTCCCCCTGAGCAGTGAAGGCTGTATTGTGTTGAAGGCGCTGGAGAAGTCGAAGAACATGACTCTCACAGCGTTGTCAGTATTCTCCAGGTGGGTCAGGGATCTGTGAAGGAGGTAGATGACAGCATCATCTACCCCTATGCCCGGCTGGTAAGCAAACTGCAGGGGGTCCAGATTTGTGCTCACCAGGGGGAACAGATGCAAGGCGGTACAATGAGCAGGAGAAGTTGCTGAATAGAACTATCTGCGGGCACAACTGAACCCAGTTGGATCCCTTTTCAAGTCCAGAGGAAATGGAACTGCACCCAGTCCTGGCCTAGCAGCTGCACATTCCACATCATCACAAGTTGCGCCTATGGTTCTGTTTAATTTTTTAATTTTTATTTTTATTTATTTATTCAATTTATTTTTGGGTGTCAGCCTTTGGGTGAGTATAAACCTGAATCACCTGGTTGTGGCTACGACGACGTTATCAATAGCAGGTTACAGTCTGAGCAGCCTGGTGAAGCTGACAGTCGGGTTAGTATAAGTCTTACTTTCAGTGTTTTAGGTGCCCTGTTTATCGCTTTTGCTTTTTCTGGAAGATAGCCCCAATCAATCAATTCTCCTGTCCATGCTGCATACTCCCATTTTGAATATAAGTTTTCTCCATCTGTACAGAGATGTTTATCAGAATATGTGTAAGATTCCCCATAGTCACCACATTTGGTTAGTTTACAAAAAATCAAATTTCACAGAGAACCCTATTCTGTGGCTGTCTTTGATAATCAAGATAGAATGAGTTGAATTTGAGACATGTTTACTTCTCTGTGGCTTCTGCACAACGTCATGGCTCCTGTCTTTCTTATCCAGACGCTCAGTTGGAGCCTGGCTGGGACGTTCAGCAGTGGCAGGAGGTCTGGCCGTCCCATTCTGTGGATGTTGGAACGTGCTGTCTTCATACCAAATAAATAGGGAGCATCATGATGAGAGATAGGGGAAGTAAAAAGCAAGCAGTGTCCCAGAGAGCACAGAAGCCTGCTGGTCAAAAGGGATGCTACGGCTGTGACCTTATACAGAGTAATAACAATAATAAATAGTGGAATAAAGATGGAAATATGTTCTTGTTTGGAACTAGAATAACTGATGTGTTACATATTTTGTGTTTTGAAATTAAATGAAACTTTGACTTCAAATGATGATGATGTCTCCCATATGATACAAATTGAAGCTCATATTTGGAAATTGATATTTGATTTTTCTTTTCCACGCTACCAATGCAAAGTCTATCCTGTCTGAGTTTAAGAAGGAAAGTGTTACCCTACCTGTTAACCTCTAATGTCTCTGGGTGATGTTGATTTCTTCACTGAATCTTGCAACTGGGTGCACCTATTGTCTAACACCCCCTGCGTCAGGAAGTACTCTTGTTGATGTCACTTCCTCTTACATCAGACTTTCACCACAGAGACTGTCGGCTCACAGGTTCCCAAGGTGGACACACTGTCAGGTGAAAGCCTTGAGAACAATTCTGCTTTCAGGTTGGTCTATAAAGAGTTAGTGTGTGTCATTTACACCTTTACAATACAACAGAATGAACAGTATTTTTATACTTAAAACATTCAAGGAAAAAAAGTCAAAATGATTGTTCTTGTTTTCGGTGCCTTTTTATTCTGACACTCTGATTCTGTTCAATATAGACATATGTGGAAATCTTCAGCATCTTGAAATGGAGTGCGTTCAGTCGGGTACCAGAGGTCCTCTGCCAGCTGCTTGTACTCTGCAGACACAAACACACATTACAAAGGTTAACTAGACAAACACACACACACACACACACACACACACACACACACACACAGTGTTTACATGTGACACTAGGACATTAGATATCATATCAAAAGTTCAAATCCTCCAGTCACTGATTCTGAGAGAAATCATACAGACATGTTGTATCTATAGAGACGCTCTGAAGACTTGAGCTTCTCCTTTGTGACGTTGCCCACAAATAATAATAATATCAAGTAATAACGTACTGCTGTGCCTCGTTCTGCTCTTCCGTGTCGGCTGCGTTGCTTCTTCATCTCTTTCCTCTTCCTGGGTCCCTTCTTCATCTTGCTTCTCTTTCTTCAGCTCTTCTGGGCTCTTTTCTTTCGTCACCTCTTGGAGTCGCTCAAGGAGCCCTGAAGAAGAAAATCAAATCAAACCTTCATTCATTCTGAGATCAATAATTATACTTTCTCAGCACAACACTTTGACTGTGGACACTAAAATATCTACAGAGTCATTTCACTCCTTGGGGTCACCTTGTTAGTCGGGCTGATCCTGGATCCTCCCTTATCTCTGCTCACGTCCTCGGCTGCTGCTTCTTCTTTCTACTTTTCCTCTCTTTCCTTCTTCTTCTCGTCTGAGGTCTTGAGTCACCCAATCAAAGCTCTGAGCACCAAAAAACATTCAATTAATACTGAGATAAATAAGCATAAGCATTTTTCACACAGCTGTAAGATCAATCCTCAGTAAACATACAGTGTCATTGGGGCCATTTCTGTTCCTTTTAGTGAGCCTCTGTTCTGGCACACATCAGCAACAACATGATGAAAGAGAATGCTGTACAGTTCCACTCACCTCTTCTCTGATCCTGGAGCTGCTCCTTCATGTCTGCTCTCATTGGGGGCTTCTTCTTCATTTCCTTCCTCCTGCTGTTTCCTCTGGGCTCTTCTGTGCTCTTCTCTTCCGTTTGGGCTCCTGGAGTCGTCCCACAGCAGCACTGAAGGGGAGCCAAAGACAAAACTAAGCCACATACTGTTTGTAATGCTGCTGTTTGGAATAGAGTAGCATTTGAGGAACATTCAGCGGTGGTGAAGCTCTTACCTGTTGGATGAGTTTGTCCTGATTCCTCCATGATGATGTCCAGGTGGAGGACTCAGTATACTTACCTCATTTGTCAGCAGCCTGTCTTTTCACAGCGAGGAAAGGACCTTCTAACATTACAAGAACTGCTGACATGACTATGACCCCCCGCCCCAGTGTGAAGCGTGCACCGTGGTCCTTGTTACTGTGGACTCCACTGTTGGTCTAGGGTGGGCGCAGAAAGACATGTGAACCCCCCTCACAGTCTTTTGCCATCCTTTTCTACATCTGCCAGAAAGGAGCTTCTCTGTGAGGGCGTAACACGTGGGAGGCTCACGCAGACCCCCCCAGATTACCCCCTCCTCTGACAGGCACCCTGACCGGAGTCACAACAGCAGCGACAAGGACGTTGTTCTCATCGGTGCACGGTTCAAAGCAAGTCAAATCTAATACAGATCTATTACATATATTGAAATGAAGTCTGATCAGATAAAATCACATTCAGTCAATTCAAAGAAAATCTGATCAGACAAAATCATATGAATCTTATCTTCTACAACCTATTCAACTAAAATCTTATCTAAAATCTTATCTTATCTTACAAATTCTATTTCACTAAAATCTTATCTTATCTTATCTTAGCTTCTAAAAACTATTCCAATAAAATCTTATCTAAAATCTTATCTAAACTTACAAATATACAAATAATAAATTTAAAGTAAAGAAAGAAAGAAAATAAATTTGAAAGACCACGAAATAAGAGCTACTTCCTCATAGATCGTTTGCACGGAGGCTCACTCTCTAGAGGCTCAGCAGCTCTCTTACCTCCCCACCTACCACGCTGCCGCTCTCTCTCCTCCATGAGGGCCCTCAGGTTCCTCACCCACCTGGGCTCTGGGACAGGTGACACCAGCGGGGCCTCGGCCTGTGGGAGACACAATCTGGGACAGCATGTNCCTCACCCACCTGGGCTCTGGGACAGGTGACACCAGCGGGGCCTCGGCCTGTGGGACACACAATCTGGGACAGCATGTGAAAGAACAAGAGGCGGAGGGAGAGGAGGAGGAGGAGGAGGAGGAGGAGGAGGAGAAGGAGGAGCCAGAAGGGGAGCGAGGAGGTGTGTAAGGGGGAGACGTGGGTGAGGAGTCAGGGGACAAAACAGAGGGAGAGGAGGAGGAGGAGGAGGAGAAGGAGGAGAAGGAGGAGGAGGAGTCAAAGGGGGAGCGAGGAGGTGAACGAGGGGGAGACCTGCGTGAGGGATTAGGGGAAACAACAGAGGGAGATGAGGAGGAGGAGGAGGCAGAGGGGGAGATAGCTGCCAGAAGGGGAGAGCTGGGTGAGGAGCCCGAGGAGAATGAGGGAGAGCTGAAGGAGCCGAGGGAAGAAAGAGAGAGGGAGGAGGAGGAAGACGAGCGATAGGGAGAGACAGGAGCTGCCAGAAGGGGAGACCTGGGTGAGGAGCCCGAGGAGGAGCTGCCGGGGGCGACCAGAGCTGGTACCCGCTGAAGGACCAGCCTGGGGTGGTTGGGCCGGTCGGGGTCCCGCACGAGGACGGATGTCCGACGCCAACGCCAAGCGAAGCTGAACACCGTCTGAAACCACAAACAAAGACAACCTTTAAACTTGTGCTGCCTCAAGTGTGTGAGCACATGACTTTGTGGAAAACATCTTTAAATCATCATGACCACAATACAACTATATTCTTATACCAAGGACATAAATCCTACAAATTCAATTCAATTTAAACATTACAAGCAACTACACCAGGATATGTTTGTGAAACTTCTCAACAATAGGCCTCAATTTGAGTTCATCATGGGAGCTGAGATTGAAATATTAGCTTTGATTAACAGGCCTCATAAACAAACAGATGAGGGCTTGGCTTGTGTTCATGACTGAAGCAGCTGCCCACAGCCCATCCATCACAGAGAGACAGAGACAGACCTCAAAGCACGTCAACATTGCTTATGTCACACATCTGCTCCATTTACTGTTCATATGGAAATAACATATTTTAAGGATCATTTCATTACTTCATTTACTAATTGCTGCCAATCAATATTTATTGTAATCTCAAATCTGCTAAATTGACTATTAAAACTCAAACATTCAAAACTGAAAACTTTATTTAAAACTTTGTCTTTTTGTGTGTTTGACATGAACTTACTAATCTAATGTTCCACTGTTAATTGTCCTGTTACAGAGCCAAGATGCTTTATCACAGTTTGTATTAGCATTATCACATTAATATCATATTAATACTGATACAGATCATTCTCTCCAACTCACTGGCTTCTTCATGTCTTATGTGTTTCAAGAATATTGAAATAACAAATACACAATATTACAATACTTCTACAGTGAGATATTTGACTCACATGTATTTTAGTGCTATTTTTTCTAACAACTATGATTTAAAGAGGACAATCCATGTGGAACTCATGTCCAGATATAAAAATGATCACTCATACTGGATTTTCAAGTGTCTTCTTCACAAAATGAACCTTGGTCTCAAACGTGGGGCCTGACAGGTGTTTTCTTCCCCCACACTTTATTCATCCTGCTTCAAAGCTGCTCTAAATAGGACTCATGTCTCATGTACAAGTGGAGTCCGAGGGACTCTGAACGTCTCCTCGCTCAAATCCATGTCAGACTAATCAATCTTACGCGTCCCATGGTGAAACTAGTTTGGTCCTAGTCACTGGCTCGTCAGTCGTGGTCTGGATCCAAAAAGTCGTCGATGGAGGGCGTCTTCTTCAACAAATCTCGCTGTGAAATCGCTGCAAAATCTGCGTGCGTTTGCCACTGAAGCTCAGTTTGTTTGTGTTCAGATGATGCCGCTGTCTGAAAGATGCACGTGGAGACCAAACCTGGCAACCAGGGAAGCCTTCAGGTGCCGCTCAGCAGTCAACCTGAAAATGACTGAGAGTGCTGCGTTTGTGTTCAAATGATACCGCTGTCTGAAAGATGCACGTGGAGACCAAACCTGGCAACCAGAGAAGCCTTCAGGTGCGGCTCAGCAGTCAACCTGAAAATGACTGCTGAGAGTGCTGCGTTTGTGTTCAAATGATGCCGCTGTCTGAAAGATGCAGGTGGAGACCAAACCTGGCAACCAGAGAAGCCTTCAGGCTGACTCAGCAGTCAACCTGAAAATCACAGCTCTCATCACATTAAGCTTCATTTCACTCTTTATATTATATTATTTTATGTTAATGGTGGTGTCAATAAAGTACTTTTAAATTTGAATAAAGGAATAAATAATACATTTGAAAAGCATAAAAATATATTTACAGTAAGAAGTAAACATGGAGTGTGCATTAAAGAGTCACAAAATTAGATGATCAAATGATTTTTTTGTATTTTAATGTGTAAAAAAAATCAAAGTGTGAGTTTCATTCATTCTTTTACGACACACTGATTATTTCACGTCATCTAAATCTATGTACAGTAGCTCTGTTTCTCTCTCTTGTATAAACTTTGACAAAAGTGGAAAATTAGTTTGAGCTGGTTCATTTCTTGCAGAATTATTACATATAATCACATTTCCATATATTTTGCTTTATTGATGCTTTATAGGCTGCAGGTAGTCGCAGCACAGGGAAAGTGGTGGCTGAGAAAAGGCATTGGGGCCTACTTCCCTCCCGTGGACCTGGAAGGACTCAGGGGCTACTTCCTGTCCAGGAACTGGCCCCACCCACACATCCCACCTAACAGGAGCTAAAGCCATGACCTCTGACATGACCTCTGACTGCAGCACCAGATCAGATGGCTGGATGACGGAGGAGGGAACGTTGGAAAGAAAGCAGGAAACAGGCGGATGATATGGTCAGGAGCCACCTTCTGTTAACATCATACAAAGAATGGAGGAAACAAGTGACATAAGATCAGTGGCTTCAATCTGCCTGACTAGTAAACTAAAGAAAGTACTTGGGGATATAAAGATGGCCAAGGTAAACCCAGATGGCACTTTGTTGCTGCTATGTTCAAAGACTGAACAGAAAGACAAAGTGATGAGTGTGAAAGTGGAGTGTGGACAAGAAATAAAGGAGGAAAGAGTGGTTGGTGAGAGGAGAGGAGCAAGGGGAGTGAAAACAGGAATCCCCATGGAAAATGGGGAGATTGGAGAATGTGATGATAATGTGTATGTCAAACGTTGTAACTGCAGAGGAGATCACACAGCAGCTGATGCAGGTGGTTCAGCCAGGAAGCAGGAAAAGGAGATTCAACAGGTGAAAACAAATCAGAAAGTGACCTGTACAGGAGCTATTAAGATATGTCAAAGTAAAAGGAGCCAGGAAAGAGTCATCCAAGAATGTCCAGAAGTGAATGCAGAGTCCAGACAGACACAGAAGCTCATTATGGATGAAATGATGGAAAAGTTCATCATATTCTCAGCTTATGTCATTAACTGCACAGAACACATCAAATCCAAGACAGAAAGTAGATCAAAGCCAAGAGCAAGAGGAGCAGAAAGACACTTCAATATAAAAGACATACCATGGGACATGATTCAAGCTAAACTTAACCAAGGACAAGGGACATCAGAGACAACTTGGCTTGGCACTCCATAATGTTTCTGCTACAATGGAATGCTAGAAGTTCAATGGCAAACCGACAAGAGTTTAAGGGATAAACTGAGGAGTTCAAAAGGAAGCCAGAGGTCATATGTGTTCAAGAGACTTGAGGCTCAAACCATGTCTGGAGTTCACTATTCAAGGATCCACTGCCATATGTAAAGACAGAGGCAATAGACAGGCAGGAGGGTGTGCAATGTTCAT
>JBBMOC010001709.1:0-10499 GCA_037975185.1 Centropyge bicolor
CTCTTCCAGGCTGCAGAACATCCACACTGACACCTGTTTCCTGAGTAACAGCAGCTTTAAGCAGTGGAAACAGAAACGGTCTGAACAGGTTGGTCTAATGAGGAGTTCATCACACTTACAGAATAATCAACGAGCTTTCTTTTTGTGTTTAGTTTTCAGCTACAGTGAAATGAACTCTAGCTGCAATATTATTTTTTAATTTTTGAATAAATCAAATCAACAAATTCTAAATGAAATGCTCATACTACAAAGATCTTTTATAGCTTTAATTGTTTAATTTGTCTCCTGCTATGAACCAGGTACTTTGACCAGGAAGTGTTCAAGTGATTGAATCTTTTGCTCTGTAGGATGGGCTGTTTTTATTATTATTATTATTGATATTTCCATCATTTTAATTCTTTAATTTTAATACTTTATTCAATTTGCCTGTTTTGCAAGCTGCTGTAACGAGTGAATCCCCCCTGGGGGCGATCAATAAAGCTTCTGAAAACCTCCCACAGTGGCTTTTTAAACTGGTCAGATTCATGTTATCAGTTTGACTGAAGGCTCCAGGGAAACATGGTCTGATATAAGGTCATGAGGACTGTTTGTTTCACAGTCATCTCTGGGACACTCAGGACAACAAAGGATGTGTTCGGTGTTGTGAATAATATGCAGAGCTTGAAATGGGACTGTCCCTTCAACCTCATGTTCATCACAGTGGAAACCTGTTTAATCTGTTCCTGCCACTTACTGCTGTGTTTCATCCTCTCTGCTCCTGTCAGAGAATCACCACGACTGAAAGTCACATACAGACAATAATTATTGGATGGATTTCTCATGTGATATGTTGAGCAGATGTTGCAACAGACAGAAGACATACGTACCCATCATTGAACAATGTGTCTGTCTGTGATCAGATGTGTGTGTGTGTGGGGGGGACTTCCTGTCACCGGGGTCACACTGCTTTTTCATGGTTAACACTTGGTTTTAGGATCATGGTTAGAACTAGGTTAGGCCTAAGGTAGAATTTGTGATAGTGTAAGTGGAGTGAACATGCAGTGAAGGGCTGTTGGAGAAAGATGAGCTGTGGAACAATGAAGCTCTTCAGGAGTGTGTAGAAGCTGAAGGAGCTCCAGCTGTTGATGCTGGATCCAAGCTGCTTTTGCTTCCACCTATGAATGATAAAATATCTGATTTAATTCATTTCAAGTTTTGGGTCTGTTGATTTCTAAACCCCAGTTTTTCATGTGATATCTGATATCTTGAATTAAAATACTGCCCACATAGTCCAACGTCTGTCTCTGATGTTGCTGTGTTACTTAATGCAGATTTTGAATTTTGCCTTAAAGATAGTCTGAGGAGCTTTTTTCACTTTTTATGAGTGGGTTCCCCTTTTGTATCTATCATGTATGTGTATGACACACAAATATAAAGCTTCACATCCTGCCCTTTGTTTCTGGCTATTCAAATGATTGACAGGTATGGGTATAGGTTGAAACCTTATAACACAGCACCTGTGTGTTCAGGTGAAAACCGACACAACTTTCAATTTAATATTGTGTTTTAAAGCATCCTTCACTGTAGACTTCACTCATATATAATACAATCTAGGTAAAGACAACAGTACCATGAAAAGTAAGGTTATATACTGGCCATGCTGTGACCAGGATGAATTCATCTAAACATTACTGGTCAGCAATGAGCTGATAGGTGAGTCAGTAATGAATGAAGCAGCTGATGCCATCTGATGATGACAGTCCACTGGAAAGATGGGACCTTGGGACTCATTTCTATTATACTTCAGAGTTTCACATTTCACTGTGTTTTAAGAGTGTATTCAATACACATTCTCACAACAATGATATATATGTATATATATATATATATTGTTCTGACAGCCCATCAAACCATCTCAACTTAACCCTGACCAAGCCACGAACACCAGTGAACCAGAGGGACATCAGACAGGTTTTTCAGACAGACAACAATCCACAAATAGTTTTGGATATTTATAAAGACTGTAACTCCACTAACGTCAGTTTACACGCATCGTGAACTACAGTAATCCATCACATAATGATGATGACAGCAACATCTCTACCTGTATTGTAATAAAAAACGCAGAGCTCCAGGCAAACCTCGGCACATTTGTCCTCTGTCGCCCAGAGTTTTGGATCAGAGATGGATGATCAGTCCTGAAGGAGTTACTGTCGGAGAGCTTGAGTTGATCTGTGACTGGCTGGTAAGAATTATTCATCTTCATTTGTCCACTGTCAGTTCACAATGCAGTTCACAACTGCGTATCCAGTTATCCAGTGTTTGAGTGTGTATCATAGACTGTATAAAATATGGACGTAGTGTCCGTGACGTCACCCATAGGTTTCTGAAGAGCAAAAATGAAGCAAATCGTAGTGCGTAGCCATCTTGGTAGCCTACCTCCGGTTACTCCAAATATGGACAAAGAGGTGGAGCGAGGGCGGAGCTGAGGCGGGTCGAATGAACGCTATTGGCTGAAAAAAGCCGCTTTATTCGAAATAATCAAACTAGCTACGGCTAACCAGCTAGGTTAAATGCTAAATATCGTTGCTAGCTGGCTAACCCCACGACGATCTCTTTCCCAAACTCAGTGACTAGAATTAGCCGGGGTGACGCCCTTTAGACCGTCAGTGGCTAGTTGTCAATCAAAGTGGCGCCACTTAGATTGACAGCTATGAATTGTGCATAACGATGTATGCTGTATATTTTAAACCTTATAAAAAACTTCGCCCCCCCCAGAGTTGTCATGGAGTAGAAAAACAGCTTATGAGACTAGAGCCATGTTTTGAACCAGGCTGTAAATATGTTTTTTTCTGTCGTAAAATCGGACATTTTAACATGGGGCTCAAATGTAATTGACTCCCTTCTGCAGCCTGCTCTAGTGGTTATTCGAGGAACTGCAGCTTTTTTGCACTTCTGCATTAGCTTCATTTTTCAGCGCTGGAGGTTGCCGCTTGGTGTGTATGTGTCAGCAGGGCATGAGTCATTAAAGGTCACAAAAAAGAAACGGTTGTGTTCAGGCTGTATTGGTTTCAGTAAGTGCAGTTGTGCGGAGCTGGAACGATGCTCTTTCACCACAGTCAACAATCTCCATAATGGTCCTTTAAACCTTATAACCTATGAGCTCCAACGCTTCAGCATGATGAGGAGTCAAACACACAGGTCCTGTGGTTGAATGAGAGTCTCTGTGTGTCACCCTGCAGATGCTCCACCCTGTGCCAGCGACACTGGTCATGTGTTAAGGAGAGGAATTATCAGCACGGTTTGTCAGACTGCTGAATGAAGGTGGTCACGGTAGCATGCTCAGGTTAATGAAGTGGAAGAAATGCCATGCATGACAAGCTGATTAATATCACATTGAACTCCCTGTGCTCTGGAATCCTGCTCCATCATCACACTGCAGTGAGGTCAAACAGACTGATGGATGGATGTGTGTTTCTGTCATCACTTTCACAGCCTGTAAACAATGTGGCCTTGTGGAGTTGATTCTGCAGTGAGACCAGTATATGTCACCAATATAGACTTTTTGTAAGAGATCAGCTCAGTTATTTCAAAAACTCACCCATTAATTTGTAGACCTATTATCTCAAGAACATGACTTAATTATCTTACTATATAAACTATAATCCTCTGTGTCATGACTTGATCACAAGTAGTGCTTATATTTACTTTAGTTACTTTTTATCCCACACATACTGTTTGATGAGAGGCAGGATCATCCACCTGCCCCTCAGACTGCGCTCACACGTGGTTTTTAAAAGCTCTACTTCAGACGACTGGTCCTGATATTTTAGCCATCATAAATTGCTCCTTGTCCACGGGAATCCTCCCCTCGTCCTTTAAACATGCAACTGTTTCCTCCCTTTTAAAGAAGCCCGAGAGGACACTTCTGTTTTAAACACTTTCAGACCCATCTCCAAGCTGCTGTGTTTATCAAAGATTTTAGAAAAAACGGTCTCTTTGCATCTTATATCTTTCATGAATACCAATCACATTTTTGAGAATTTTCAGTCTGGCTTCCACACCCTGCATAGCACTGAGACCAAGGACACTGGCTTGTTCAGTCCTCAGCTCAGCCTTTGACACAGTGGACCATAATATCTTCATCAACTTCCTGAAGAATCATGTTGACATCAGTGATGTGGCTCTTAATTGGTTTTTCTCAGGTCCTTCTCTGTTAGTTTTAGAGAGGTCTCCTCCTCTTGTGTTGCTCTTTTTTGTGGGATCCCACAAGCGTCTATTTTGGGCCCTCTTTTGTTTAATATTGAAATGCTACCCCTGGGGGAAATGTTGTGCCAATTTAATTCCACTTTTATGTAGATGACATGCAGTTATATTATTATATCCTATAAAGCCTGGCTCCACAGACATTTCTATTTTTGTCATGCCTTGCCAAAATCAGAAACTGGATGATGTTTTGAAAAGCGCTATACAAATAAAGTTAATATTATTAGTGTTATTTTTCAAGTCCAGTCAATTCCGTCCTCCTTCCTCAACACACTTGTCTCTCAGTAATAACGTCACATGCCCTGTTTTCCTCTTGACATAATTACTGTTTGTGACAGGTTTTCTGAGACCATGGTAACCTGTAGCATACACCTGTTTTCTTTGTTTGCCCAAGGAACAAAACTGCTCCTGCTCTATGCTACCTTTTTATTTTGTTTGATTTTTATTGTTACCTGCTTGGCTGGAGTTTCACTGAAAATTCTACTTATAACTGTTGAATTCTGCTTGGATGAAGGGAGCAGCGTGGTTTCATGCAGTTGACATATTATTCAGTTTGAAATAGTCTTAATTTACCAATAGAAAATTTGCAAATTAGTTCTACTTAACATGGTTGAGAACTAGTAAGCTTAGTGCAACAGTTGAATATAAGTGTATCTGAAGCCTGATTATTAGTTTGATGCCACTGTCTATTTAAAGCCCTGAATTTATAGCTGATGCTGGTCAGTCAAAAATGCCTGATCCTGGTCCTTTAGATCAGCTGAATGAAGATGATCATGAGGATCATCATTCACCATCACATCTTTTGTTTCTCTGCTGATAGTCAGGTCTTGAGTGCAGTGTGAGCAGTGGGTGTATTTCAGTAAAATGCATCCACTGGCCATCAGCGTGACAGGCTTTTTAAAAGTAGTTTGGGTCTCTTAAATTAATTACAAAATAATTGTTTCCCCCTCTTTGGCATCGCTCCAGCTGGTGGTGCCCAGGTTGATTTGCCTCGTCTTGAACCAGAAACACACTGAACAGTAGACTAGGACCGAAGGCAGGTCAGAACACAGTGAGAGGAAATATTGGCTCTCGCTCAACCCAGTCTAACTCAGTAAAGTCATAGGCCACACACACACACACACACACACACACACACACACACACACAGGCAAATGTTGACAAAAAGTTCACAAACTTCTTCAAACATCCTCAGGAGACAGAAGCTTTACAGCCAGACAGATCGAAAGTTCCCTCCTAGCTCTCCTGCAATTACTTGATTCATTAAAAAATTGATAATGGTTGATAATTATTACTGATAATAAAAATCATCACTAAATATGCCCCTTAATGAGTTTGTCGTTGTTTGTATGCACACGGGAACATTTCTGGATAAGATTGAATCCATTTTGTGGCAGGTAGACAGTTTAATGATGGCATATATATGTGATGTATTTGTGATGTTGGTATCAGAGATGGAAGGTCCAGAGTCTCAATGGAGATGGGGATTTAGAGGTTTGCTTTTATTATTCCCAATAATTAGATTTTCGAGCAATATTGCTCACCTCACATTTATACCAGTGAAATTAAATTAAATGAAAATGCAGGGAAATGTCACACATGGGGACAGAATACCAAGTCCCTCAAAATGGAAAGTAGCTGGAAAGTGCACTTCAGTACTTGAGTAAGTGCTTGAACACTCCCCCGATACATGTAGTAAATCTCCTTCAGGTGCTCAGCCGGGTTGAGATCTGGTGACTGTGAAGGACATATGGCACATGATTCACATCATTATCAAACCATTCAGTGAGCTCTCATGGCCTGCAGATGAGGGCACTGTCATCCTGGAAAAGAGCCCTCATATTGGAGTGAAATCTGTGATCATTGTATAACTGGATATTATTATATTCACCACCTCCTCCTCCAGAGTAGTACATGTGTGCTTATTCTTGTGTTTTTGTATTCATCCTTGCTGTGATTTGACATCATCATCTGCTTAGCCAATCACAGTAACGGCACTGCTGCCAGCCTGTGAAAGTACCTGGCATAGATATATATGCATCAATACTGTACTGGCAACTGCTGTTTATTGGAGCAATGCATAAATGCAGCCACCATATTGGTTCAGGAAGTCTTCAATCAAAGCTCTTATCTCATATTGATGAGGAATGATAAACATGATTTTCAGCATCTGATGTATCACTTTAATAACAAGACTAGGTTGAAACCTAGAATATGGCTGGATTGTGGATGGTCAGCAGCAGTGCCTGAAGTCCTGGATGTTAAATGTTCATGTGCAATTTTCTGTAGTGGCACCAGAAACATTGTTCTCAGAGTGAGGCATATCACATGACATGGTTCAGCTACATTTGAGTTAGAAAATGTTTAAAAAAAAAAAAAAAAAAGCAGTTGCAAGAACAATGTTTTCCAATCAAATCTTCAAATATTTGATTTGAATGAAAACTTATTCTAATCGTAATTATAACAATTATAATCATCTGTGAAATCCCTCTGTGTTTTCATACTTTTCCATTTGCAGGATGTCTCTTGTTTCTTCTGTTACCCACTCCACACTGAGTGCTTTAACTCTCACTCATGCCTCTGGGTGCATTGTTTTCTCTCCTACTCTGCTCTCTGCTGGACTCTTACAGTGCACAACCTTTGTCTTTGTTCCTCACAGCAGTAGGTTGCATGCTGTTTTCCAGTTTCATTCCATCATGGTGAATATCACATATTCTACTGTCTGTGTACTGTGTACTGTGTACTGTGATGTGCTACTGCGCTGTGACACATCGGTGAGGTGTGGACTGGTTGTTGGGTTCTCATGGAGTGGGTGTGTTTGTGCTTGTGGGTGGTGAGAGCCTTCGGGGGACAAGCCCATACAGTATTAAATTGAATTCATTCGTTTGGACTGAATTTCAAAAAATACTTGGAACTGAATGCAACATTATGAAACAGAATTTGTTTGCTCTGAACCTGTTTAAAGCCTCAGTAAAAATTCTTCTCAGTTTACTGAAACACAACAACATTGAGAGGAGAGAACCAGTGGAGAACTGGACAGGTGTATTGCTGAGTGACTGGCTAACAATAGCAAACACTGTGTCCACATCACAACTTAGATTACAACATTACAATCTGTTGGGCCTCTGATATTTTGGACAGACACATTAGGAAGCCCTTACCCTCACACTGTGTCTGCCATCAGATGACAGGTTCCTGAAGGAGGGAGTATTCACTAGAGGTGTGCGATACTGCAAGATTTGGTATCGATCCGATACCAAGTAAATACAGGGCCAGTATCGCCGATACCGATACCAATACCGATACTTTAAATATTTAAGGTTGATGTACCATCACACTGCTGACCCTTAGGTGTTTTTGTGGTTTTTCCTTGGGATTTTTTTTTTTTTTGTTACAACCCAGGACAGAATTTGGGCAAAGTTTGAAGGCGACGGCAAAATACTTTATTATCAAAAACAGAAGCAATAGAGCAGTAAGTAAAAAAATGTCCCCCAAACATTGTTTTGTGTGCATTTTTTTTTCTTAAAAAACAAAGTGAAAAAAATTATTATATGAGAGCAAATTAAAACAAAATCTTTTTAGAGGTAGAGTGTTGAGAAACTACAATACAAATATAAAATTAAATTGCCCCCCTTCAGTGCACTTCTTTTCTGGATTTTTCTCAATTAAAAAAGTGTACAAAACTATCACACCGCAACAAATGTTATAAAAAAAAAATCTTTGATGAGACCGCACAAGCACATACAAGAGCGAACATTAAAGTATCGATCTCACCACGCTAGGATCGATCCGATAGCGATACCAACTTGGTATCGATACTATCGATATTTGGATCGATCCGCCCACCTCTAGTATTCACACAGCTTTGGATTGTGTGACAATGAAGTGACTCACAATCACAAAGTGTCTTATTTTAAACTATGAGTTCAGCACACCACCAAAACACAAAGAGACTGGAACTTGTTAAAATATGTATGTAACAAATGTATCAGTAAAAAGAATATATACTGTATGTAGCCCGGATAAGAGAAAAGAAGTTAAAACACACAATTTAGTTCCTAATGGCTCCACAGGGAAAATATTCTTTTCTTTTTAATTAAACTGAAGATATTTTAGTTCAAACACAAAAGGAGAAAAGGTGAACAAATAAAAAGTAATTTCTTATTTTATTAAATGTTTATTGTGTGTTTAAAAGTAGTAATTAGTAATTTTGAGCAATATTGAAGTGTAACGTTAAAGAAAAAACACAGATTGTGCCTTTATTTTGGTTCCTGTTTTTTCATTGGTTGTTCGTTATGTCAGTTATGGTTATGTGTTGTGATTGGCCAGAGTGAGACGGGAGGGCGGATGTGAAGAGAAGTGCAGAGGTGCGGAGAGACAGAGAGGTGAAGGTGGACGGAGTGAGGAAAACTGAGCAAAAAGTGACTTTTTATCCTGAACTGGTGTGTAAAAGTGTGGGGGATAAAAGTATCCCCACCAGCTAACCTCACAGACAGGATACCCGGAGGCGCCCCTGACGGAGGGCTCAGCGAGTTTATCCTCGTGGGAGGCGAGACTCGGCAACGACGCGGAGGACCGGCGAGGCGGAGCCGCCATCTTGGTTCGCGGGACTGCGGTGAGCGAGAATCCAGGGACTTGTTGGAGCTCCGGGTAGGACAACTTTTGACTCTTTCTTCATCTGGGAACCTATAGACTTTATTCCATGCCGAAAGAAGGAGATTTAACGGCCGCACCGTACCGCTACAATCAGGCCTGCACCTTTTCTTATTTGTGTGTGTGTGGGTGTGTAGGGCGCATGATCTTGTGGATAAGTGGTTTGTGATTTGCTAATCTTGAGAAGGAGGTATTTTTGTTTACTTAGGAGAGTTTATTACAGGTTTGATATATTTTGTGGTATATTGGTATATTTCTTTTAAAGTGAGTGTGTACAGATTATTTGTGTTATTGGCAACAAACCATTAGTAAATGTGGTTCTCTTTCATTTTTAAAACAGTTGTCTGGGGTCATTTATTTTAAACTCAAGTACAATTAAGTTAAAACTTGACTAGTTTTACACTTGACATAGGTAAACCATATCTGATAACGAACCCAAAACACCCCATCATTCTCAGCCAAGGTGAGCAAAGGTAACCACTAAGTAGCATAGGGTGCTGGGGTGCTACATGTATATATATATATATCAATATCAATTGACCTCGAACCCAGAAAACACTGTGAATATTTCCAACGATGTGAAATTTCCTAAGCTGTGCAATCCTCAATTATCTGTTTTCTTAAGGGAAAATGTTCAAATCCATCAAAATTCATGTACAGACAATAATAATATGTGCCAAATGTTTTTTTTAGCTGTGTACAAAAAGTTCTGTGGCCTCATTGTTGTGTCATTGTACACAAATGTGGCTCTTTGGCCTCTTTTACTTATAATAATCTCAGCCTGAAAACTGAGAGATAAAACATGTGTGCTGCTCTCTCACTTATGTCCTGTGTTAAACCATCAACACAGTATAAGATACAGACCACCTGCCTCATCCTGGACAGGATCGGGACAGGGGGGCAGGATCAGGACAGAGGGGCAGGTCTGTGGAGACCTGGAGGAGCCCTCTGTCAGAGAGTCCATGAGGGCTGGTGCAGATTCTTGGGTTGAAGGAAACAAACGTTGCTCAATAAATTCATCAGTCTTCATGAAGGTTATAATGTTTGTTTGTTTTTTCATCTATTTTAGTGGTGATTGATTTCATGGTACCTCCAGAGGAGTGGAGGGTGAAGGAGTGAAATGCCTCTGGTGATGAGGTTTGATGCTGTGGGGACAACTGACAAACATCTTTCACTAGAGCTGTTGTCGTAGCTTCACTCTCCAGATTAAAAACCACTGATTCTGCAGAAACACTTGTTTTGTTCTAATGTCACTCAAACTGTCTACATTTGCATTTTGATGTGCACTGATGAGGCACGATTGTGTGTTTACTATCTGGTGTGCAGAACGCTTTATTCATGTGTTTTTACTCTTTGTCTTGAACAATGCTTTTGGTCTGAAATGACAGATATGATGGAACTGGAGAATTAAAAATTTCAACATTTCATTCAGCAACTCAACGCTCCGACAGAGCTGCCTGTGACAGATTTGGAGCTGCTGCATCAGCCTCATAAAATATCACAAGCAATTCTTGTCACACTCTTATTTATTGAAGAACATGGACATTTACTACTAGAATATTTTATGACCTTAGTGCACTGAAACCAAAACAAACCAGCAC
>JBBMOC010001710.1:0-10496 GCA_037975185.1 Centropyge bicolor
TGTCACGACCCGGCTCAATGATCATGACAAAATAAAGGGGAGCACACGATCAACACAACGTTTAACAAATATTTATTTAAAGAATAAGCAAAAACATAATTAACTCAAGCAAGATGAGGTGTGTACGTCAGTAAATCAGTGTGTCTGCTGTATGGGTGAGTGAAGTATGTATGTGTAGCATGTCCTCATGTATAACTAAATAAAGAGGGCCGAAGCCAACTCAACCAAACCATGCTGCCACACAGAGTGCCTGGAGGGAATGAGAGAGAGAGAGAGAGCAAGAGGGAGAGCGGGTGAACAGCCACAGCTTAAATACACCTGCGAGACTGGCCAGGTACTCCCAGGTGTGCCAAAACCCCGCCCACCAGCAACCTGCAACACAGAGGGACAAAAACCCAACACAACCAGGGGAAAACAGACAAATACAATACAGCAGGCCCTAGTGGGAGGGCCGTCACAGACCGAAATCCAAAATGTGTGATTTGAAAGTGTTTCTTTATGGGTTGAGAAAATTCTCCTACTTCCTGAGCTAAACAAACAATTTAAAACCACACTGGATTATGAAAAAGCTGAAAACAAGGTTGTTTTTGTTCACTCAGCTCAGCTCATGAAACATTGACACTTTGGAGAGTTTTCACAGGACATCAATGCTGTGGCAATTTGATTAATATTTTCAACATTGCTGCCCCCCCAAACTGGTTGCAGTTTTGGATCCATCGTCTTATCCATCACTCAAACTAATCCTTGAGCTCGGGCAAAGGAACCAACTGTGCAACTGGTCGAAGGTAAGTTGGGGTATTGACCTTGACCTCAGCAGTTCTGACCTGATCACCTGGTCCAGGGTGTGTTTGAATCACTCTTCCGATGGGCCATAGTGCGTGAGGAAGCTGAGGATCCACAACATAGACTGTATAAAATATGGACGTAGTGTCCGTGACGCCACCCATAGGTTTCTGAAGAGCAAAAATGAAGCAAATCGTAGTGCGCAGCTATCTTGGTAGCCTACCTCCAGTTACTCCAAATATGGACAAAGAGGTGGAGCGAGGGTGGAGCTGAAGGGTGTAAGCCGGTCCTATGGGCCGGCTGAATGAACGCTAATGGCTGAAAAAAGCCGCTTTATTCGAAATAATCAAACTAGCTACGGCTAACCAGCTAGGTTAAATGCTAAATATTGTTGCTAGCCGGCTAACCCCACGACAATCTTTCCCAAACTCAGTGACTAGAATTAGCCGGGGTGACGCCCTTTAGACCGTCAGTGGCTAGTTGTCAATCAAAGTGGCGCCACTTAGATTGACAGCTATGAATTGTGCATAATGATGTATGCTGTATATTTTAAACGAACGCCTTATAAAAAAATTCGCCCCCCCCAGAGTTGTCATGGAGTAGAAAAACAGCTTATGAGACTAGAGCCATGTTTTGAACCAGGCTGTAAATATGTTTTTTTCTGTCGTAAAATCGGACATTTTAACATGGGGCTCAAATGTAATTGACTGCCTTCTGCGGCCTGCTCTAGCGGTTATTCGAGGAACTGCAGCTTTTTTGCACTTCCGCGTTGGCTTAATTTTTCAGCGCTAGAGGTTGCCGCTTGATGGCGCCACTCTAGTGGTCGACTGTTACAGCAGCTCTCGCTCACCGCCGAGCTTTTTCCTCTTTTTTTCTGTCTTTTCTTTTATTTAAATATATTTTCCACGTGCTTTTGTTTTTAAACCCCCAGCTCAACACGTCCACCATTGTGACAGTGTTTGAGATAGTATTTTTAATTCATTTTTCGACAACGTTTACTTCCGTGTCTGGGGCCCCCGGCCGCCCTATTGTTTACAGTCGGGATCAACTGTTGGCTCTCCGCAACACAGCTGTGCTGCCGGACGAGAGGCCCGAGGTTCCCCGTGAGATAAAGAGGAGAAGACGCGGGAGCCGTGCCGGAGCCCAGCGCCGCAACAGGAGGAGAAGATACCGACCGGTCCTCCCGTCCATCACCATGGGGAATGTGAGATCTCTCCCCAACAAGATGGACGAGTTAGCGGCGCTGACCCGACACCAGAGGGAGTACCGGAAGTGCAGCATCATGGTGTTTACGGAGACATGGCTGACCCCGCGGACCCCGGACACGATCGTGACACTGGACGGATTTAACCTCATGCGGGCGGATCGGACAAGAGAGAGCGGTAAGAGGAAAGGAGGAGGGCTGGCAGTGTTTGTGAATGATAGATGGTGTAACTCTGGGCACATCACTATTAAGGAGCAACTCTGCTACAAGGACATTGAACTGTTAGCCGTTAGCATGAGGCCATACTATCTGCCTCGGGAGTTCTCGCATGTTATCGCGATAGCTGCGTATATTCCCCCCTCTGCTAACGCCGATGCGGCCTGTGACGTCCTCCACTCTGTCACGGGCCGGTTGCTGACTCAACATCCTCAGGCCCTCCTTCTCCTCTCTGGGGACTTCAACCACGCCTCTCCATCTTCCACACTGCCCACCTTCACCCAATACATCACCTGCTGCACCAGAGACAATAAGATACTGGACCTGTGTTACGCCAACACCAAGGAGGCATACACCTCATCACCCCTCCCTCCCCTGGGAAGATCAGACCACAACCTGGTTCATCTCCGGCCTGTGTACAAACCTCTGGTACACAGGCAGCCAGCTGTGTCCCGCACAGTGAAGAGGTGGTCCGACGAGGTTGACGAGGCTCTTAAGGACTGCTTCAACACAACGGTGTGGGAGGAACTCTGTGACTCTCATGGGGATGACATCAACAGTCTCACTGACTGCATCACGGACTATATCAACTTCTGTGTGGATAACACTGTACTCACCAGGACTGTACGGTGTTTTTCCAATAACAAACCCTGGATCAATCCTGACATTAAGGCTCTCCTTAAGGAGAAGAAGAGGATCTTTAAGTCAGGAAACAAAGAGGAGCTGAAGGTTGTGCAGAAGGAGCTGAGAAGGAAGATCAGGGAGGGGAAGAACAGCTACAGGAGGAAGATAGAGGAACAGCTGCAGCAAAAGAACATCAGTGGAGTCTGGAGAGGCCTGAAAACCATCTCTGGCCACAAGGAGCCTGACTCCCAGGCTGCGGGGGACCTGAAGTGGGCTAATGAGCTGAACTCATTCTTCTATAGATTTGATCAGCCATCTGCCCTTCCCCCGGTCCAGCCCTCCCTGCTGCAAGCACCCTCATCAACACCTCGAGTGGACTGCCCCACCCCTGCCTCCCCTCCTGCGACTCTCAGCTCACAGCCACCTCCCACTGCTCAGCTCATCAGCTCAACCCACCCTCCCACACCCACCAGCACACAGCCCCCGTGCTCCAACCTGACCCTCACAACATCCCAGGTGAGAAACCAGCTGCAAAAGATCAAGGCGAGGAAGGCGGCGGGTCCGGACGGCATCAGCTCCAGGCTCCTGAAGACCTGCGCAGACCAGCTGTGCGGGCTTGTTGGGCACATGTTCAACCTGAGCCTGAAGCTGGGGAGGGTGCCACAGCTGTGGAAGACATCCTGCGTGGTACCTGTCCCCAAGACTCCGCACCCCAAGGACCTCAGCAGCCACAGGCCGGTGGCTCTAACATCTCACCTGATGAAGACCCTGGAGCGGCTGGTCCTTGCTCATCTCCGCCCCCTGGTGGGTTCCTCGATGGACCCACTTCAGTTCGCCTACCAGCCTGGCATCGGGGTGGATGACGCCGTCATCTTCCTCCAGCACAGAGCCCTCTCTCACCTGGAGAAACCTGGGAGCACTATGAGAATCATGTTCTTTGATTTCTCCAGTGCGTTCAACACCATCGAGCCAGCACTCCTGGGGAACAAGCTGGAGAACACAGGGGTGGGCCTGCACCTCACATCCTGGATTATGGACTACCTCACCAACCGTCCACAGTATGTGAGGACACAGGACTGTGTGTCTGACACGGTTGTCTGCAGTACGGGGGCCCCGCAGGGAACGGTCCTGGCTCCGTTCCTTTTCACCCTCTACACTGCAGACTTTTCACACAACACACCAACATGTCACCTGCAGAAGTTCTCTGACGACTCTGCCATCGTCGGCCTCATCACAGATGGGGACGACAGGGAATACAGGGAACTCACACAGGACTTCATCTACTGGTGCCAGCGGAACCGCCTCCAGATCAACGCGGGGAAAACCAAAGAACTGGTGGTGGATTTCCGCAGGGCTACTCACTCCCCTCCAACACCAGTGAACATCCAGGGAATGGACATTGAGATGGTGACATCTTATAAGTAAGTAAGAGCTCCTTCAGCCACAGACTGCTTCACCCAAAGTGTGTGAAGGAGCGATATCGCAGGTCTTTCCTTCCTGCAGCTGTTAGACTGTACAACCAGCACTGCTCCTGTAATGGCAATTTCGACTCTTGTTTATTTGGCTGTCTGGGACGCCCCATCTCCTGCCTTGATTGTAAAATACCCCACCTCCTGTCTCCTCACCAGACTCCTTTGTCTTGTAAAGCATGATATCTAGACCTGTTGATCTTGTTCCAGGAGCAGACAAAGGAGTGTGAGAACACCCTTGTGAGATGCCGACACAGGTAGCAGACAGAGAGGTGGAAGGCACACCTTAGGGGGGCGTTCCCTATGGCATAAATGTTTAGGTTTTCCCCATGTTCGGGGTCTTTCTTCACCTTGACCGCTCGTGAGTTGACTGACCTTTTCTTTGCAAAGAAAATAAAAACCTTGTCGGCCGGCAGAAGTCTCTATTTCATTCTTCACCAGCAGCAGAGCAAAATTTCCACAACAATTTGGTGTCAGAAGTGGGATCCCTCGAGCGATCGTCTGGGACGGTGCGCGGACAGTGACAGGCCATCCTGAGAGAAAATATTTCCAGCCTCCAACCTCAAATCCTCCTCAGAGAAGGGAGGACTGACCGCAGACGCCCCAGATCGTTGCCACAGGGATTTCACGAATGCATTTCAGCGAAACTTCATCTGGTGAGCACTGAAATATTGACATATTTCTTTTCTTTAAAATTTGGGTTTTTGAATTTGGTATAGCATTTTCACTTCTCATGTTATCCATGACCGATCAGGCTTTGTCACTTGTAGCTTTTAGTAACGAAGTGAACAGCTTTCTCACTTATAGCTGACCAAACGAAGTGTAGTGGCTTTTCTCACTTGTGGCCCTTAAAGTACGAAGTTAGTGGCTTTTCTCACTTGTGGCCCTCAAAGGACGAAGTGTACCCGCTTTTCTCACTTGTAGCATTAACCAAACGAAGTGTAGTGGCTTTTCTCACTTGTGGCCATTAAAGTACGAAGTTAGTGGCTTTTCTCACTTGTGGCCCTCAAAGGACGAAGTGACCAGTTTTTTTTTTCACTTGTAGCTGGTATTAACGAAGTGAGTCGTGCACGACCTCCACCTTTTTCATTTAAAATGGGGAGTAACAACTCCACTGAGGCTGGGCCTCCGGAGGGACCGGCTGTGGATGTCATGAGAAGGAAATATGGGGATAAAAGTCTAAAATACTTAAATGTCTGGACAACTGAGTTTGGATTCCCAATAGGGGGATCCCTCAGCTTAAAAACATATCAATATTAGAGGGAAAATTAAAGGGAAAAGAACAGGAAATTAAGGAAAAGGAGCGTTCCTATGAGAAAACTACAAATTATGGAAGATCAAAAGGAATGTTTACAGATGTGGAAAAGAGAAGCGGAAACGCGAAATAGGAAAACATTGCAAAAAGAACTACCCTTTTTCTGTGGCAAAGATGAAAAACAAAATTTACACAAACAAAGAACACCAGACTCGCAGATCTCTCCTTCTTTGATTCCACAGTTGGCGGCTTTGAAAGTGGATCCAGACCTCGACGGCAACCCCCCTGCTCGTCCATCAGCCCCGCCACCATACAACTCTACAGAGCCTAATGAGGGAAGAGGAACAGACTCCACCATGCCACAACAAGGAACAAATTCAGAAGCAGCTCATCCTGAAGTGCCTCCTCCACCGCAAAATTCAACAACCACCTCCTCCTCTCCAATTGCGCACAGACTGCGCCAACCAAATCAAAATACAGCCCTCAACATGGCCATGGCCAAGTATCGGGACCAGACGGTGCAACCTTAGTTTTCCGTCCATGGACTTCGAATGACATCATATCAGCCTCGACTCACCTACCTGACCCCACGGCATCAGGTAAAAAATTTTCTGAGCAACTTTTCACATTTTACCAAGAATTCAAACCCACCATGAATGAACTGAAAAGACTCTGGATCGCCAAGATGAAACCCACAGACTGGCATAAAATAGCTGGAAGTTTCCCAAATGCTGACTTTCGCTGCAAACATATCAACTGGGAAGATGACTAATAGCCATTATAGAGGTGCTGTTCGTAATCTCTGCGATGCATTCATTCAGGCTTTCTCTGTTAAAGTTAACATGGACAAAGTTGCCACATGCAGACAAAAGGGGGATGAAAGCCCTGATGAATATCTCACATGCCTAACCGAGGTATTTAACACCTACAGTGGCCTCCAACTAGCTGATGACTTAGGCAGCACCGCAGCTCTGTGTGAAATTCATCTTTGCAATTGTTTCCTAAATGGGCTAAAACCGGACATTGTCTCAGCCGTTAAGAGTACCTGTATTGGTTGGAAAAATGCATGCTTGTCCAAACTTCGCACACATGCCATGCATGCCCATGACCAAATAGTCTCTCAAAAACAAGAAAGAGAAGAGACAACGCAGAGGGAGCTTCACATGGCGGCAATAACCATGTACAACACAGCCCGAGAACAGGGACAATCAGATCACGGATATAGAGGCAGAGGACACAACCAATTCAAGAACCACAGTAGGAAACCCCGTAACGGTGCCTGTCACTTCTGTGGCAAATATGGACACTGGAGGCGTGAATGTCCCCAGGATATCTCATCAGCTCCAGCGAACAAATCAGACTGAAATTGGCTGGGGGTTGTCGGAGAGGGATGGACTCCTGCTGACAAGCCAAGCCAACTTGTGAGACCGGAAGAAGGTACTGCACCACACTCACACACACATACCGAGCAAGTTAACACACAGTCTATTGAGAGCTCAGGAAATAGAGATACAACTGTTCTAACATTTGTCCAGTACACATCTGATCATGTCAGGAAGTTTCCACAACATACATTGACCATTGCAGAACAAGACGTGGTTTTCCTAGTTGATTCAGGAGCCACACGTTCAGTAATACAAGCCTCAGAATTCACAAAAAAGCCTAAACTAAGTGGAGATCATGTATACTCTGTTGGTTCATCAGGTCAAACTGTTAGAGAACCTTGCAGCCCCACTCAAATGTGTGGATGGGTCAAATTCAAGCTTCAGACATGCATTCCTACTCTCTGAAGTCTGCCCCATTAACCTGATGGGCAGAGACTTGATGTGCAAATTAGGCCTTTGTCTGATTTCAACCCCAGAAGGTGTCAAAGTTTACAGGCTATCTGACCTGGAACCAAATGTTTCACACTCTTTTATTCACCACACCCCAAACCTGAAATATGCATACCAATGGAAATTGCAACCATCAGCAACCTCTTCCAAGCTTGTAACTGAAGCTAGGAAAGCAGTTTCTATGACTGCAACCGAATTCATGACACCAGAGGACCTGCATTGCACCTCTCATGTGTCACCCGAACCTGACGAACCATATGAGGCAGTTTGGTTGAGAGAGAGATTTGACACACTAACACACATTTATTGGACACAACACAAATGTGCTATATCAGTCTCTCTCTCACCAGCTCAATGTGACACCTACACCATGGACCATATGGTCCCACATATCACACTTGCAAAACACACATCAGATGATTGGGAGGATTTGGGCCCATTTGTGGAAGTATGTCAGCGTGCAGCCGATTGGCAAGAAACATCTGATAGATCTATCCTTTTTTCACCGACACTGCAGTGCTATTCAAAAAGCTTAACTTCTGTTGTGCACACTCAAAAAACAATCCAGCTGGTACCTAAAAGCACTTCTAAATCTTTTTCCTTTTTGTCTGAAGAACAAGCTTCGGCTATCACAGCCCTACACGATGTCCCTAAGACACTGTGGGCTGTCAGTAAGTATGATGTTGGCCTCATAAAAGATTGTGAACCGGTTGTTATCACTCAAAAGTCAGATTTTAGACCTTGCAAGGCGCAATATCCACTTAAACAAGAAGCCATCGATGGCATAATACCAGTCTTTGAGTCTCTTAAAGCAGCAGGAGTAATTGTTCCCTGTGACGACTCCCCAGTTCACACCCCTTTATTTCCTGTCAAGAAGATCAGAGATAAAGATCAACTGTGGGTTCACGCCAGCCACTGCAAAAGGGTCCCTGAGCCAACGGAGGAGCTCAGCTGCCAATGCGAGAACGAACGGGCACAGGAGAGGACGACACAAGGAACAACTCAGTGAATCCAGAAGACACCATGCACCACCTGATCCTGATTCTATCATGTAGAAACGTACACCTACAAACCTGCCAATACTGTCACTCTGACAGAAGGACAAAGTGCGACATTCACCTGTACTATCTACCCCGAAATTCAGCAATCAGGTCGTATACATGCATACTATGCCAAATATGATAAAGAAAGAGCTGAGAATTCCCGGGGACTGCTGGGTGTGTCATGCTTTAGCAGCTAGGTGGCAAGCAAAACCTCTGACAGCAAATGTTGTGTTACAAGACCAAACAAAAAAATCTTGGAGCGGAGAAGGTCATGGTAAGTGCACTATCCCTCAAGGGATGATGATGTTACTAATTACTGGCCAACAAATCAGAAATAATGTCTCAATTATTCCTTATCCCAATATTACCTGTATCGATTCCCACTCAGCCCCTAGTAACATGGTTTTTGAAGTTCCTCTACAGCATGCAGAGACTTGTGTTTGTTCAGCATCATCATCAGGCCCCTACCTGGGCCAGTCAAATTGTCAAACTAGAATATTTGTAAACACTACAACACCAACCAATTGTTCATACAGATGGCCTAATAACACCCTGACTAGGTTTGCCTGTCCATTCAGACAACTTTCATCCCAACCAGGAATTATGTGGTCTTGTGGTAGAAAAGCATATCATGACCTGCCACCTCTATTTCAGTGGTCCGGCTGTTGTCACCCATCAATTGTCACAACTGATACAAGAGTCTTCCATAAGGAGGCTCCTATCACCAATAGTCAATCTACCATGCATTTTCGAGTACACAGAGATATTACTGGTGTCCCCTCCAAATATGATGGTTATGTATTAGCTGATCCCTGGACCTCTCCCAACGCAAATATTGGCTGGTCCCTATTCTTAGGGGGCGGCACAGCGGCAGCCCTGAACAAAATCAATGGGCTGGCCTGGTCTGTCCTTTCCTTAGCAAACCATACTGAAAGGGCTCTCACTCTAATCAACACTGAAATGTTCGCAATTAGGACAGCTGTTATCCAACACAGACTTGCTCTAGATACCATTTTAGCTGAAAAGGGGGGGATTTGTAAAACACTTAATGTCTCATGTTGTTTTTATGTCCCAGATGAATATGAGAACATTACCAACATTATCAAACATATGCAAGATGCCATCCGACCCCCACCGGCAACAACTGACTCATGGCTCGCTTTCCTGGAATCTTGGGGTCAAGGATGGTCGTCATGGTTTTTAACAACAGTTATGCCAGTTATAGTTATTTTCTTCTTACTTAGCACCATAATCCCATGTGTGTTGAGATTACTGTCTAAAATACTCACTAAAAAGGTAATCCAATCCTCAACATATGTTCATGCAAACGTTACCAAAACAGACCAAAATTCAGCCTCATTCGACATCCATGATTACCACTATTGCTCCAGCTCTGACTCTGATTTTGATGATGATAATCTGTAAATAATTCTTTGTGCTTGATTGTGGTTTTCTTTTTATTATTATTATTATTATTATTTGTTTTTTTTTTCCTATCTTATCCTTTATCATTCACTGGTTATTATTATTATTATTATTTTTTTTTTATAATTATTTTGTTTTTTATTGATCTTTTCTGTTTTGGCCTCCTCTCTCTCTCTTTCTCTCTTCCTCCCTCTCCTTCTCCCTCTCCTCACCTCTAAAACAACAGCCAATGATGATACATTTTAAAATCCATGTGAATTAATGTGTCGGATAATTAAGTTGTGTCAGTTTTATCCTATTTTACCTTTTCATTTTATTTTATTTGATTATTATTATTTTTTTTTTTTTATTTTATTTTATTTTACTCTTTGTCCTCTCCTCCTTTTGTTGATTAATGAATTATCAAAAGGGGGGAATTGTAATGGCAATCTCGACTCTTGTTTATTCGGCTGTCTGGGACGCCCCATCTCCTGCCTTAATTGTAAAATACCCCACCTCCTGTCTCCTCACCAGACTCCTTTGTCTTGTAAAGCATGATATCTAGACCTGTTGATCTTGTTCCAGGAGCAGACAAAGGAGTGTGAAAACACCCTTGTGAGATGCCGACACAGGCAGCAGACAGAGAGGTGGGAGGTACACCTT
>JBBMOC010001711.1:0-10489 GCA_037975185.1 Centropyge bicolor
CCCTCAGACTCACCGTGAGTGACCGTGGCCTTGCTGTCCCGCAGTAAACGCTGGAGCTGGTCCTCCAGGAAACTGTGGAAGAAATTCAGATGGAGATGATCCAGCTCCTCAAAGTTACACTCACTGTGATGTTTCTTCTTTGGAGATGTAGTATCTCTCTGGAGATGATGAGCCCTCAAGGTCTCCACTTCTTCCTTGAGGTCCTTGTTCTCGCCCTTCAGCTCCTCTATCTGGACCTGAAGTTTGCTGATGCTTGCCCTTGGGGGATTCAGCTCAAGATCAACTGCCTGCAGCTTCAGGTCATGGATCTCATCGATCAGATTGGCCAGCAAGTCTTCGTCCACGTTGACAAGGACTCTGTTGTCAGACCCACTGTGGGTGAGCGTGGCCTTGCTGTCCCGCAGCAAACGCTGGATGTGGTCCTCCAGGAACCTGTGGAAAAGCTTGACATCGTCAGAATTGCATTCTGCGACAGTTTTCTTCTGTGTCATTTTCTTCTGCAGAGGTGCCATTGTCTCTGTGAAAACTGTGAACGCAATTGTCTTATCCAAAACTTCGTCAAAATCGCATGAACTAAAACTCGATCAAAGGCAAGTGTCTAATCCAAACTTCAAGTGTGAATCAGTCCTTATATATGTACTCCTGTGCTTTGATCCTTTGATGTCTTGGCGCCATTGTATATAGTAGAATTGTAGAACTTGAACTTCTATCCTAAATGGCTTGTTGCCGTGGGAGACCAGTTTAAGTTTGTTTGAATAAGTGAATGTAGATATTTCTAAGATGAATGATAATTGCAAATATAATGTGCATTGAAATCTTGATTCACTTGCCTGAAATATGGCAAACAAAGTGTTTGTTGAGGCTGCAAATAGAGACCTTGTCGTTCATATTGAGTTCCGTCGTCACTGTTGCTGCCTCTTATCATAACTGTCATGTAGCCCCATGTCCCCGAGTGAACAGCACAAGCACTCAAACACACACAATAATAATAACGATAATATCTGTCCATCATGGTATAAACGGTTATTTAATGATTGATTTCAAATGGTTCTTAAACCATAAACTTCACTAAATCAAATGATCATGGGTCGGTCGGAAACATGGTGTCTTTCTTTTTCTTTTAACAATGTAATTAACAGAACAGGGTCTGATCAGCATGAGCAGGTATTTCCTGCTATTGTTCACTGTCTTTAAATTAGTAATGAGAGGGTGAAAAAAAAGAAAAAACGGACCAAAAAGAGCTAAATACCCGTATTGTTATGTTAGGTGATGATTTGTGACTGGAGTTGGCAAGCTAGTTGTTGAGGCTGTCAGGGATGTACTGTGTAGGACCAATGTCACTTTTGCTAACTTTGCTCCACAGTGTTGGCTAGCGGCTAGTTCAGCTACATTTCTCGGTTGAGTGATCGGAGCGTCGCTGTTTTCCACATCAGATATCTTGTCAGTAGTGGAGGTATTTTACTGATCAAATTAAATAGCCTACACAGAAGTTACATTTCTCCAGGCATTTCTAAATTTTAAATGCAGTGGAGTTTCTGCTGATGTCGGAGCGGTAACCATGGTGATGACGGACGCTCTTTCAAGCGACATTACGGAGCAGTCCTGCTGCAGCAGGGCGGCTGGGGAGCACGCAGCGGGTGACAGTGACAGAGAAGGGGAGGGGAGGACGAGGAGGCACAGAGAGAGAGAGAGAGACAGAGAGAGAGGAGGAGGTGACAGTGGAGGTGCAGCAGTTGAGCAAGAGAGAGGAGGAGGTGACAGGTGTAAAAATCAAATATGTGCAACACACTGTCAAAACACTGAACTGATATTTGGTTCATCACAGCTGCAACAATGTCAAGTAAATCACAATAAAAGTATCACAGTGTACTTCTAATACATCCACGCCATATTACCCTGACTTCTTTTTAAAGAAAGTAAATGATTCAATAAATAAAGAGGAAAAGAGTTTTGTTTGTTAAAGATTTCTTTTGCCCTCATTAAAGGCTTTACCAGCCATCCATTCCTACATATACCCCCACTCACTATACCAACGTCAGGCCGTTGATCATCTTTTCAGTGGCCATGAAGCAAGTTTTCACATTTTCTGTCTGTAAAACATTCTAAAAGTTTTGTTGATAATTATGAGATATAAATTATCCTGAACGTAGAAATTAATCCAAACACCGTGAATGCCGGCCAACAATTATTATGCCTGAGTTTCTCTCAGCAGGTTCAGTTCTTGATGCTCAAAAAGACGGATGTTTTCCCTCAATTTTCTCGTCATTACTCAGGCCACACGTGGTCCAGAACTCTTAACCACGACCATAACTGACACCATTTCTTCTCGGCGAGGGCATGTTTTTTTCAATCAGGAGAAATTGGATCCTCTTTTACATCATTAAGGCTCATGAGTTGTGTTTTGATACAGAAATCTTGCCCTTTCACAGCTTTTATCTGTGAGACTAGTTTGTGCAAACACGGCCTTGGCTTTAATTAATGAACATCCTTTTTTATGTCAAGTATCAAAAAATGTGTCTTGTGCAAAAGCACGAGGGTCAGTCGTTCCGGGTGTGGCGCCGCGCAGCCGGCGTTTCAGACGACGCAGGGTGGAGAGGTTCCTCTTTAATGAGACAGCTGAGGGAACCGATTCATGAACTTTCATTTTAACTTTCAGCTGAAAAATCTATTTTTTTGCCTAAACTGGACTGAACATGTTTTGTTAAAACACATGGCACACATTGACAACATTTGACACATAAAGACCATGCAACTTGTTTGCTTTTAATTCAGAGAAGAAGGTTTGATACAGCTGTTTGTGCTTCTTGTGTTTTCTTCACCCTCAGTGTTCAAGAATGTATAAGACCTCGATAAATATTTGAGTCATGAAGACAGAATAATGCCATTGGTTCAAATGAAGCATGTGATATTTTGTTGAGGGAAGAGGAGCTGGACTCTTGTAAGGCGTCGGCTTCGTGTCAGATTTTGGAAAAGGTGAAGGGTCACGACCTTTGCTCTCTGTTCTGTCTTTCCTCCACACTGAGTGTGTGCATGTAACGATGCACAGAAACCTCTCCTTCCCTCCAGAAACAGCACCGGTGGAGGGAAGTTATTCATTATTCAGAACTCTACAGACACATACAGTCTATAGATCTAAGATTTCAGAGCAGCTGTGATCTTAGGAACAGCGACCTCTGACCTGTCTGTCTCTGTGTGAAAGTTATCAGATCTCCAAACCACTGTATTATGAGAGCATGCACACACACACACACACAGGGGGACACAGGGGGGTCTGGAAGCTGTTTGTCATGAGGAGGTGACTTTGCACAGACTGTGTCCTGTCTGGATCTGGAAGGACACACTGTTTCACCCAATGACACACATTCAATCCAATCCAGCTTTATTTATAAAGCACCAAATCACAACCGCTGTTATCTCAAGCCACTTTTCATGTAGAGCAGATTTAAACCAAACTCTGTATAACAATATTATATAGTTATTTTTTTTATATACTTTTCATGGCCTGTTAAAAAAGACAGATTGATCGAACACTTCATTAAGTGATATTATTCATAAAAAGCAGTGAAAAAAGAAAGACTCTTTGTTCCTGTTTGCTTTATTTGAGAAGAAACTTAAACCCAGTGACCACTTCTGCAGATGAAGACCACTAGCTGATCTGAGAACAGCATCGACAGCATTCTCACAAAAGACCTTAAGAGTTTAAAACTGAGTCTTAGTTAAAGAAACAAAACTACTGAATATAAAATGCATGGCTAAGCAGACATGATCTCCAAGGCTACAACATTGTTTTATATTCTTATAATCTCACCACAGATTAAGTGAATATAGAAAATAATACAGAAGTCTACTAGTGTTTGTTAGGAACCAACAAGAATTAAAGACCCCCTGCTGCTTGGTACAACTAAAGTCCAAAATAGACCTCGCAGACTACAGTGAACACATTAAAATCTTAATATAGTGAAAATCATATAGGATACAGCTCAGTTTCTACTTCATTTTTGTTAGTCTACAGTAAGTAAAAGTTAGTTGTTAAATGCCCAACACACACGTTTAGAGAAACCTGTTAGAAAATAAAACTGTAGATATGTGTGATTTTTTTCTCGTCATTCATGTAAAAGCAGGATTTTTCCTGTTGGTGATTCTTTTCACTCTGGATTCATCTGCTGATTATTTTCTCTATCAATCGCTCAATTGATTGTTTAGTTTGTAAAAATTCTGAAAATAGTGAGAATTGTTGTCAAAATTATTAAAGATACATTTAAATGACTGAGAGCAAAAGGCAGGAAATCCTCACATTTGGGAAGCTGAAAAAATGTTTTTGCTTAATAAAAAACTTTTTATCACAATAGTAGACAATCAATTTTCTGTCAGTTGACTAACTGATTAATGGACTGATCATTTAGCTCAACTTGTACATTTTCAAGTAACTAGTAATTGTCAAATAACTGTAGTGGAGTTAAAAGCAATGTAGCTGAGCAGAAGTAGAAAGTGCCATGAAAACAAAGCACAGTGCTCGAGTAAATGTACTCAGTTACATTCCACCACCGCATGCTCGTTGTGTCGCTCAGTGAGTGCTGTATCTGCTGTGATCTCTGGTCTCAGTGGTCTTTATCAGCAGTTTTGGAGCAGGAGAGCAGCTGTTACTGTGGTAGCCGTTAGTACTCTTAGTACCTGGAGAGAGGACAGAGGAGGAGCAGGAGAGGAGACGGAGGAACAGACAGACAGAGAAAAACATTCAGAGAGACAGAGACGCAGTCGTGTGTCAGTTATTCAACATCTGTGGAAACATTAAACAATGAAAAATGACAGTAATCATTTCCCAAAGCTCAAGTGACGTCATTTCAAGAGAAGACTAAGCAGGAGAAAGCAGTAAAAGATGTGGCAGTAAGAGTTCAGGACACTAATGAGATGCCTTGATAGGATGAATTTTCTAAAAAAAAATTTATTATTCCATGTTTTATTATTATTAAATTATGAAAAAACAAACAGCTGAAGTCCTGCATTTGCAATTTAACAAATGCAGCATCGTCCTTAGTGTTGGTGGAGGTCTGCGCTCCATCGTGGCTTCTTTCCAAATCTGTTACTTACTGTAGTTGGAGACGGTCTGGATGTGGAGGATGGACTGCTGCCCGAGTCTGCAGAAGAAGACACAGAGGTCAGTTGGTGTGTTGTGTCGTAGGAGACACACAGACATCATCTCGCCTCCTGTCACCTCTCACCTGTCCTCCTCTCCTTCCAGCAGCTTCCTGTAGGTGGCGATCTCAATGTCCAGAGCCAGTTTCAGGTTCATCAGGTCCTGCAGGTGAAGAGAAACATTTGAAGCTCATTTGCTCTCCACTTAACTGAGCTGTCTCGCATCAACCTCAGTGCATCTGTGAGTTTTACATGAAACCTTTTCACGCCCCACAGCTGCCTTAAGTCTTTTTGCACTCTCACATTCATATCACACTGATAATTTACACATTTTTCATGTGTGTAAATGTGTACATGTATTTGTATATTGTATCTTTTACTTTACTAGATTTATCTTAGTTACTGGTTTACACTTGATACAAATAAAGATTTTGGGTGAAAGACACACATTTGAAGAGCTTATAAAATGTGATGTTAAAATACCCAACAGTTTGTACACGTACTGCTGAAACTATTACAGATGTTTTTCTGTCTTTATATTGAATGTATCTGTAATAGTTTGGGGGTTTGAACAAACAAACATTGTGAAGGTGTCACTCTGGACTCTGGCTCATTGTGAACACATTTCTCACTATTTTCAGAATTTTTACAAACCAAACAGTCAATCAATTGATGGAGAACCATCACTGTATATATGTACGTAACTCTATACCTTGTAAATATAATTTTCAAGTTTCCTTTGTAGATCTTTCTTCAGCGCTACTTTTATGTACAGTAGTACTTGATTCCATTTCATTGCCTTTGTATTGTTTTATTTTATAATTACAGTAAAGCTGATTCCCTCTCTCACCGACCTGATACTCTCGGAGCTGTCTGGCCATGTCTTGTTTGGCCCTCTGCAGCGCGTCCTCCAGGTCTCTGGTCCGGGCTTTGGCCTCCTTCACGGCCAGCTCTCCGCGCTCCTCTGCCTCAGCCAGCTGGTTCTCCAGGCTGCCACGCTGAGGCGGCACAGGGACAAGAAATCACTCATGTTGAATCTGAATCATGCAGGAAGTTTGATTCTTATAAGCTGAATCTTTCCTGTATTTGCACCTGTGCTTTGACGGCCTCGATCTCGCTCTGCAGGCGGCTGATCAGTCGGTTGACCTCGGCCACCTCTCCCTTCATGATACGGAGCTCGTCTCCGTACTGACTGGCCTGCACCGACATTTGGTCGAACTGCAGACAGAAGAAGGTCGACATAAACTGCATCACTGCCTTGTGACTTCGAATAGACAGTTGGGAGATAAGCAGCCTACAAAGTGATTTATTTCATTATCTTCAAAAAATGATTGTTGATGGCATAAATCACATAAATCTCAGAGATGTTTTGATGGACTCAGAGTAAGTGAGGAAATATGCTTTTTCTAATCTGAGTGAACTGATGCAGATCCTTTGAGTTACATCTTTATAGATAAGTTTAATGCCCAACTCCTTCATTTACTCAACTATTATACTATAGTATATAGTATATACAATAATTTTGAGGTACTTCACTTCAGTATTTCTATTTTATGCTACTTTAAATTTGTACTTCATCACAAGTCAGAGGGAAATACTGTACTTTTTATTTCACTAAATGTATTTAACATAAAGGTCATTTGGACTATTAAAAACATTTGGTTGCTAATGTGACCAACACAAATGTATGGTCATATTTATGTTTTTATTTTATTTTCGCAATGTTATTTCTTCAAAAGAAATATTGTGCAAGGACTATGATGGCCAGTTAATATCCTGGTATGTACAAGGACTGTAAAACAGAGTCGTTGGTTGTTATTCTCAATCCTGTCGCTAGAGGGCAGCACCGCCATTTTCTTCTCCGAAGGACCTCTCCTGTCGCGCGGACTTCGGCATGGCTGTCTCATTATTTCTCCTGTTTTAACAGGTTGGTGGACTCGTAAAACTCATGAAAGCACATACACATGTTGTTTATGGTGTTATATTGCTCTGAGATTAATTTTGGCTTGTACAGTAAAGTTTTAAGTGATTTTGTGACCGAGAAGAAAAACACAGTTTGCTCACTTTAGTTGTCTGTGGTCTCCCTAAGATGGAGGAGCGGTCATCTAGTAGCCTAAGTAGCTAGCTAGCTAGCTAGCGTTAGCCAAAGATAATTCATTTTGAGCTCCAGTACATTTCGTTTTCAGTTCAAAAGGTTTTATTTGGTAGTCAAAACATGTCATGTTGTATCTAGTATATTTTATTTGGTGTTATAATGTATATACATTTAATAGTATATGTTATTACTGAAAGTTTTATTCTTTGTTCAGGTACTTTAAAAACGTTAATTCATACCGTCCACTGAAGCACTATTATGTGACCTGGTCCATTGTAGCATTATGCTATTTTAGTCATAAGATACATTCATTATGAATGAGACTTAGTGGGAATGGCGTAGGAAACCAAGAAAAGCAACACTCAAATAACCTTTCTTTTTTATTACTATTTTGGTTTCTGTTGAAAACATCGGAGAACGTGATTATTGATGTGAATGTGAAAAAGAGATTGTCTTTTTAGTTTAAATAACATGTTGACATGGAAAAAAGATAATGAAAGAGATGCACAATCAAAGAGAATAACAGGTGTTAATAAATGGATTCTGCTGAGTGAGGCTGATTTGAGAGGAACCTCAGCGTTGCTGTCTCATTATTTCTCCTCTTTTAACAGGAACCATTATCTGCCTTACTGGTCATTATCTCGACACCTGTAACACTAATACTATATTTCTACTTGGATAAAAATTGAAACTTCTAATGGAGGATTTTTGAAGTAGTAAAATAAAGAAGTAAAGTAGATTACTTGTCATCATGATGATTTACTTCACCACTAATCCTCTTAAGTGTGTCTTGTCTTTTCATGTCTTTTGGATTTTGCTGTCAAATAATTTGTCACATCTGTCTGTTCAGAGATGTGAGTTCAGTAGGTCGAATGTATGACGTCTCTGTGTAGGATGATAGAATTGATTATAATGGAACATCTTGAATATCTTCTCTTGTGCTCTTCCTGGGCACATACTCAGGATTGCCTGTGACTCCTGTTTCCTCATCCTTACTTTGCTCTTGTACCAGGCCTCTGCCTCCTCTCGGCTGCGGGCTGCGATCTCTTCGTACTGGGCTTTGACCTCAGCAACGATCTGCTCCATGTTCAGACTGCGGCTGTTGTCCATTTGCACCACCACGGAGGTGTCTTTGATGCTGGCCTGCAGCTCACGCAGCTCCTGGTCGGGGTGAAGAAAAAAGAAAACAGATGTGACAACAGCAGTCAGGTACCAATGCAGAAATGTCACAGCAGTTACTTAAAATTAATGGACCAGAAGTCTGCAAATAAAGAAATAGAGGAAGGTGGTGAATCTTAAACATTTTCACTGCCTCAGTATTTCAAAGTATGCAAGAATTCCAATACCTCCTCATAGATGTTGCGCAGGAAGTTAATTTCATCAGTGAGGACTCCCACCTTGTCCTCCAGGTCAGCCTTCACCAGGTAGGCTGAGTCTACATCCTGATGCACACAAGGAAACAAAGTTCACACAGAGGTTAACCGAGACAAACAGTCCATGTCCACAGCCACGTAGCAGCTCTCTGAGGCTCAGAGCAAAATGCCAGCAATGACAATGCAGATGTTTGCTCTGTTTTCCATCTTCATTTAGTTTGTGGGCATGTTTGTTCTGGTTCATAAACCAAAGTGTTTGACAAATTAAAATCAAGACATGACATGGATGTTTGCACCACATTTTACAGCATTATTTGGTCATAAATCAAAATACTGAGCAATTAAAAATGTTAAGTTATGACAGTGCTCGATGAAAAGTTGTTGGATCACCAATGTTATTGGGAACATGAATGTCTGTTCAACATTTTGCACCAACCTACCCGGTGGATGTGGACATATTTCAGTCTGGATCAAGGTAGTGGACGGACAAACTGAGAGACATTGACATCCACAGTGTCAAGGAAATAGTCATTATAGCTCAGGCCATGACAGTTTTAAATATGGGGCCATGAAACCGGATTTCTGAAAGTGTCATAAAGATCTGACGTTGGTAAATTTCCACTGCGTCTTACATGGAAAAAATCTTGCCGTATCCTTGTGACAATAACAAGCAAAGCTGTTGGATGGATTTTGATGCATGTGGGAATGTAGAGAGGGAAGACAAGAAGGACAATGGAAGAGGACAATAGAGTGGTTCATCTTACTCACCACACCTGTAGCGTATGAACGAGCATGAATGAATGAATGTGTGTGTATGCTGACCTTTTTAAGGATAACAAAGTCGTTCTCCAGGTTGTTTCTCTTGTTAATCTCGTCCTCATATCTGAGACACACACACAAATAACATATACTTAGATGTCCATGAACTCACAGTGACTTGATTTACCACCACAGTGTTTACTTGTGTTTGTAGTCCTCCACCAGGCCTTGCATGTTCCTCAGCTCTCCGTCCAGTTTGGTCTTGTCATTGTTGACCAGGTCCATCTGGCGCCTCAGTCCAGCCATGTAGGCCTCGAACAGGGGCTCCACATTGGACCGCCCCACCCCCTGACCCTGCAGCAGCTCCAGCTTTGTCTGAAGCATTTTATTCTGCTGCTCCAGGAAACGTACCTAACGTGATGGAGGAAGGAAAAGAATGAGACAGATGGTGAAGTTAAATGGTTTTCAGATAAGAAAGAATCTTCTGCAGGCCATATTGGAGGTTGGAGTTCATGTTGCATTTTTTTGGCTACTTAACCATAGTTTGTCATCGAATGACTTCAACTTGTTAAAAACTTCATTGAGCCACATTTGATTACTGGGATTCAAATGACCACTTAGATTCAGGGTTCCAGAGGTTCAGCTTATCGATTTGTTTCTGAAACAAGGCAACATGGGGATCTTTGTGGAGTCCAGGTTTCTGGCCACCGGTTAAATGTTGACTGACTGATTTTTAGCTGGTTCGATCCATCATGTTATCCTTTATATTGAACAGTTGATCATTTTTGTTTATGTTGAACTGAAACTAGTATTCAATTAATCAATATGTTGATCAACAAAAAATTGTTTTGCTAATCAATAAAATGATAAAGTGCAAAATGCCCCAAACTCCCTGCTTCCAGCCCGTTAAAGGTAAACATCTAATATCTTTTTTCAGTCTTCTCTAATGATAAATAAAAGATCTTTGGGTTTGGATTGTAACAATGTGAAGATGTCATCTTTAGACCAGATAACCAATATGTCAAGATAACAATTGTTAATGATAATTAATAATAATTATGATAATGTCCTGTCTTGGATATTGAGAGGTTAAAGAAACAGCATCCTTCCAGCTGATAACCAGCTCGGT